>QKMV01002100.1:0-12684 GCA_003287335.1 Lednia tumana
CCCAGTTATTAACAGTTTTTTAAAAAACTATAGTGCTGAAATTAGTCAGGAGATATGAGTCTCAAAAATTTTATAATTAAATAGGGAGTTTGCACAAGGACCACTGTCGCCTTGATAAATACATAACATGCCACCATGTTTGGAGCCAAGTTGTCAAACACGACTCTTAAACCAGCGCTTGTAAAATTCTTGTTCATACGTAATATACTAATTTCATTTTTAAGGTAATTAAATTATTTGCTACATGAATCAACTTCCTGCTGAGAACAACTTGACTACATAGAGGGCAACATTTCTGCATTATCTAGATGGCATTTATCCTCGTGCAGGCTCCATACTTAACATTTCTTTTTTTGTGTCCTCAAAACATCTACATGAATACAGATTTCTGTGCATATTAACTTTTCCAAAGTGATGCTGAACCTAGACAGTGCTTTGTGTCTTGTGAGTTTTTCTGCATTAGAGGGTGAAAATGACAGCAATTTTAAACATCACTCGTGGCTAAATGCCCAAGATGGTGAAAAATTACCGTACATTTTACAGTGGGAAGCTCATGGAAACTCAGCTTACGTCAGATCCAAAATGGAAATTTATTCAGCCTATCCAAAACCCCGTACCTCCATCATTACGGAAAGCTGGAATGGAGGTCCATGAACAAAATTATCTTTAGTAGGTAGCTACGCCATGAGACATAGCCATTCCTGTAAAAACTCTAGATTTCAGATTTAAAGTATGAATCTCTATGTTTGAAGAATGTACATGCCGAAACGTCTTAAAGTTTCTTCTCACAATTTTCTTCTTTTGGTAAGCCTTTCTACTCTAATCCACAACAAAGAGATTTATGCAAATGTGAATCCGGGCTTGAGAGAAATAGCTAGTTTTTTGTTGGCATTAATATCAGTGAGTTAGTGCGGGCCGAGAGTACATGACGCGGAGCAGGGCGGGGACGTTGCCTACCTGGCTGCAGCATATCCTCGGAGAGCGGCTGCCGGCTGAAAGGGTCCGTCGAAGAGTTGAGCAAATGTCGCATGATTATGGGTCGGTCCATCACCATGCCCGAGGGTAACGTCACTGGATCTTCCATTAGCGTGTCCATTAGCGGATCTACAGTCGGACAAAAAACGTCTCATTCCCATTCTACTTTAACAGACAGTCGAGGGCAAAATTACACTTAAACATTGAAGTAATAGACCAATTCCAGACAAGAAAAAAATGCTAGATATTACCTACTAAGAAAAGCCACTTGAATTGTGATTGCTATATCCTGCCTGGGTTAAATGCCAGCGCTAATTTGATACTAATTTGGGCTTTTGATACAAGGTGGCTTTGGCATTTAACACAGACAGGATAGGGCAATCACAACGCAAGTTGCTTTTCTTAATAGGTATATTTAGTATTCTTTTCTTGGCTGGAATAGGTCTATTGTGGAGTGGGTATCCGATATACTGGAAACTTCCAAAACTGTTTCCATAATTCAGGAGATATTAGAAATTTATGACAGCTGTAACAGTCGAGAAATGATCATCATAGTCTTATATTAAAGTGAGGTGTTGAGATCCATTGAAACCAGCTAAGAATAGCATACATTTACTATTACTATTATCAGTCTAGTTCTTGTTTGTAACACAGAGTAGTTCTTGTTTGCAGCACATGCTTTTGTGACAATAACCAGCCTAGCAAAATAGGGCTGTTCAAACTTCCAGCTAACTCACCTCTGAACTCCTCTGGAGCGTCGCTGAAGTCTACTTCACGTTTAATGTTCTGGATGGCGATTTCACTGGCTCGAGCCACCAGGCCTCGGAACAGCTCGATCTCATGCGGCGTTTTGATCGAGGCACGCTCCATGCGGTTTGCTGCATCGTCGAACAGCTCCCGCTTGAACGAACGCTGTGAAGAGAGGACCACGTTTAGTGCAGAATCACTTAGACTCATCCTGCACCCATTGAACCATTTAGGACAAAGGCCCCTGGCTGTAGGCGCCCTCAATCCATTGTCATATCCCTCAATTTATGTCCCTTTTGGCATTACCGCCTTAACTGTCATACAGCCTGGGTTTTAACATACTCAGCATCAAAACTAGGGTTGCTGAACGATATCGATGATGCAAAATTAATCAGACTCATATTGGGACAATATCAGATCGTCATTTCATATCGGCGATGATACTGATAACCGTTTGGTTTCCGCTTTTACTCCCGGTAACTGGCAAAGAAAATATCAGGGATATCTGGATGCACAGTTTCCAGAGATTCCTGTATATGCGTAAGGTGTCAAGTGTGGCCATATGTGCCTAAATAACTACCAGTGATGGACAACGTGTTTCAGCAAACTCGTGCTCTGACCTTATCTGGCTTCAGCTAACTGATCACTTGTCTTTCACATGATCACAGCAGTGTGGCATAGCGTCTCACACATCAACATCAAGTCTGCTGGCACCACTCTCTACCCACCCATTGCAGGCTGGAGCTTGTATTGAATTAACTTGATATAGGGCGCCACTACCGAGTGTTACAAGTGTACGATACGCCTGTAACGAATAAATCTCCAAAAGCTATCTCCTAACGCGATTTCTCAGTGTTCTGGGAACATATAATTTACATTTTTCATGTTTTGTGAGTGATTTTGATTCTTTACATTCTTATAGTTTACAAGAACTTCAAAAGCAAAACCAAACGCAGTTGAGTAAGAGGAGATGGCGTGATTATTTCAATCCATTAGCAGTAAAAAAGCGTAATTTATTTGCACAATATTGTCTCTCGAAAGCAGCTATTAAAATGCTCAACAACAATTTAATCCACAACTACAACCCACTCTTTGCAAAACTTGTTTATTTTTCCATGGATGAGAAGATGGAGATGAAGTCCCTTCTTTACTAACTAAAATTCACTTAATGAGATCACCTACTAGTTACGATTAACATTCAAAATAAACTCATGCAAGGTCAATTCAAGACGGTTTTCCATAGGTGTCAAATGTATCAATTTCATCAATTTTGTTTCACTCAGTTCATAATTGCTCGTTTGATATTAAAAATCACCGTAATAGATTGTTTCAGGACGAATAGAAAAGTAAATTTCTAGAACCAGAATCAATCAATATTCATTGCTCTCGTCAATGTTAATCGTTCACTCTACTACTCTTTCAGAAAAAGTCTATCTCCAACAGATATCGCATAGGCCGGGAAAAATGGTGTGATATCTTAAACATATCCATTAGAAAATCGCTGAGATCACTTTAATGATATCGCATGCACTAATAAATAGGGGGTATATCATATCAATACTTATCTAGGACATTTTTACCCAATCGCCCTCCGATTTCAGCTAAAAGATATGATTTCGGGTGATTAAAAAAAACAGCAATTATCGGCGATTGACATAGACGATATTGTGGTGAGATTTTTCTTTGTTCGGCAACCCTAGATACAACACACCAGAAAAACCTAAACGCACACCAATCTATGTCACTGACAGACTCACCTCGTCTCCGGCCAGAGCGGCAGCAAACTGGTCGCAGTCCAGGTGCAAATAAATGTCTGCCAGCTGACCCAGAAGTCTACGCGGCTCCCAGCCATACTTCTCTGGCTTGCGAACCTTCAGGTTTTTACCTGAAATGTTTTAATTGATAACTTATGTTAACAACTTGTAACCGGAGTGCCTGTGTAGTGAAATGAGAGGCATTTGGAAAGTAGTTGTACGTACATTTTGGTCCACACAGTTGCTGCAGATTAAAGTTCAACATGGCTGATAACCGGTCGACCAGCTCTGGTCTTAGAAACGGCTCTTTGATATCTACCGTTAGATAATGGAACATATCCACCGTTTCTTTTGCTAACGTCAGATACGATCTGGAAGAAAAGAGAAAATATTTGAAATCTTTGAAAAGTAAGACTTTTCTTTCTTTCATCATTTAATGTATTGTGTTGTCTTCAGTTGGAGGTTGTTGAGAAACTTCGAACAAACGAACGAACTTACCTGCACTGGCGTTCGTCTGCCGTCAGCTGACGTTGCCGAGCCTGCTGCTGGTCTGCGGCTGTTTTCCGCCAATTCTCTATGTCAGCCATCAGTTCTTGCACTTCGTGAATGCGCTAGACACAGGCAAGAACCATTTTTGAACAATTGTAACATTTTGATGGATACAACTGCGACGCACACAATAATACGTATGGTAGCTATAATAGCAATGTATTAATGTAAAAAAACTTCTGCAGAACATACCTTTAGAGATTCTAAACTCTCGTCGAGGAGGAAGGTTGTATCATTCATCAGCATATTGACAAACTTGACAAACTGCGTGCCAGATCTGTAATGAGAAACTCCAATAAAAGGCCAGCTCACATGGGCTTAACGTTGGTGGAGGATTCAGAAGGCACCTAACGATTTACATGCGCGCACAGCTCACCTGGACTCGTTTATGATGGCTTGCCTATGGACTGGACTGTCCCACATGCCCTTCAAGATCAAACTGATATGGTAGCGAATCGTGAACTTGTCGTAAAATTCCGAACTTGAGCCCGTCGTTTCAATGTCTGCAAAATTAAACGAAAATATAAACTAAAACATCATCTCTAGGCCAGGGAAAATACAGTGGTAGACAGTTTCCAATAAAAATTGAAGACATAAACTTGTGAAATCAAGTCACAACGTAAATCTATTGAGGATTTTTTTGGTTCAATGATAGTTTCTGTTCACATACGTTCATTTATATAATCAAGGCTTTGCTATGCGATACATTATATTATTCGCCCAAATTAGATAGGTAGGTATTAATATTACAAGCTCAGGCAGAGGTAACTGTAGTTTGAATTTTCTCACTCAAATTTGGTTGCAAATCATTTTTTTAACTCTTATTAGACTGCTGAACCAAAATCTACCTCTTAACTCTGTTATTACGGTTCACTAAAATTGGCCTTGCTGGGCCAGTATTCACAAGCTGGGGTTATCATTTCACCTCGAAGGCAAAGCTCAACCCCTCTATACTTCCCATGTTTATTCCATGGAGCTCTGAGCGTAGCCCCGGGGCTACGTGAAAACCCAACTTTGTGAATCCAGGCCCTGGAAGGATACCGATCCCTGAGCAACTCAAATACTAGGTATAAAACGCTGGACCCTGATATATTTTTACGTAAGGGTTTTCCAGGGATTTACTTTGTCAAAGTTAAGCAAGAGGTCATGCATATGTCACTTGTAAAGTCAACGAGATGCTAACTTGCCTTGGCACTATGTGGTACTGCTATTTAGTGTGTACCTGTGTAGAACTTCATGAGGCTCGAAGGCAAGTGCATCTGCGCTATGGGGTGTGCCATGACGCGCAGGTGTAGGATCTCAGTGCGTGGCTGGATGCCGGGGTTGATCACGAACAGCACTTCGATGATCTTGGCGATCATGTACGGGTTCTTGATGCAATGCGGCGAGCAAACAGCCACCAGCAGCCACGTGATGAGCGTATCCTCCATGTTTTCCGCTATCACGTCTGGGCTAAACCTGCAAAAGCAAAACCATTGCCGGAACATGCGTTTTCATATTCATACGTATCAATGTTCTAGTTTGTCTCAACTGGACTAACTGGATGTAACTTTTTCCAATCACTGCAATATGCTTTTTGGCCGAAAGCATGGCCTAAAAAGCAATTTGAGTAAATTGAGTATGATCCATTGATTTAACTTACCGAACACAAACAACGAAGACAACGTCAACTAACATGCTAACAATACACTGTGTAAGCAATCAAAAATGTACTTAATGAAGCTTCTGTGCAAGTTGACAAGGATAACGAATTTAAAGCCTAATACAGGGCTAGTATTAATACTACCGATATCACAGTTTAATATTCTGTGCAAGTTAACCAAAAATTTTTTTTTCTTAAATTCTTAAAATTCATAACTAGCTCCTAAACTTAGCACTAGTTAAAAAAATTACTAGCTGAGTTGAATTCTAGGAACTGCAGAGCTAAAGTGGATTTCTTGGTACCTATTCAGCCCAATGACGGTTAGGAATCAGTTGATTTGAAAACAAATTTCATTCTGGTAATTGCAAACTGTTGGACTTACTGAAGCGTGAAGAGCAGGAACTCGGCGATGTCCTCGACGTACCACTCGGGCAGTGCGGCAAAGGCGGGTGGCGTGTCGGCGGGTAGCGGCAGCGTGGGGTGCATGTGGATGTTGACGGGCTGCTGCACCAACGCTCCGAGCAGGAACTCTGCCACCGACGTGTAGAACTGCAGGCTACGTCGGAACAGCGCCTCGTGAAGCAGCCCTGCGTCAGCGCACGACTTGCTGCGGTTCAGCTTCTTTATCTGCAGCTTCCACCGCTTGATCAGCTCTTTGTTGCGAGCCTCGACGTTATAGTCTTTCCACTGGGACTCGGTCGCAAGCATCTCATTCACCTGCCGGGCCGAGATCCAAGCGGTATTAAGTTGAATCTAATAGCAGCTGGAAAACCCCGACCGATTTGTGGATTTTTTTGATTACTACAGCCTAGCTATATACGTGGTAGACACCAAATTTAGTTCAGTCCATAGAGAATTCCACTGGCTTTCTGACAAAATGAACTCTAAGTTTTTATTTTGGTTACTTTTTGTTACGATCAGAATTCAGCTAAAAAAAGTGATAAAATTACAATAAACCTGTCTTGGACAACAAAGTAATAAAAGTAAAAATTTCTAATTAGTTAATTCAGAAAGCCTGTTGAATTTGTTTTGGAATGAACCAAGTTTGATGTCTCTGTCATTTAGAGTTAGACTGAAGCAAATAAAATCAAGTAAAAATCGGGCGGGCATCACCTTAAGTGCCAGTATTACCATCCCCAAACTACTTACAAGCAAAGAGAACCTCCGAGCAACAGGGAGTCAAAAGCATTTGATTAGTTGTTTTATTCCCTCGATGGCCAGTCAGCTTTTTGGAGAATAAATTTTTTCCGACTAAGTTCGGAGGTGGGAATGCCTACCCTAAACGGTATCGTGATGTTTCAAAGGAAAACCCTGTTGGAGAATATTCTCGGGAATTCTGACACTTCCGAGGACCTATTAGGCCTTAAATCTAAGCACGGAGAAATCTATGCCATTAAAGTACTTCCAAGATAAGGCAAGACATCTAAAGTAGCCACTCTTCAGGTTTGCCTGCCTCCAAAGAAAACGAAAACTGAGCAGGACTGTTCGGTAATTTTTTGAGATTTTATTCTCTTCGTATCTTCATCATATCACAAATAATTTACGGCAATAAACTGTTAAGAGAATAACAAGTAAAAAAAAAAAACAATGAAAAACTGAGCGAAAAGCGTCACTCCGCCGTCGACGCCAAACACCTCTGAATCTCCCAGAACTAGCATGTCGGGTGTGTTTTTTTCTTCTGTAAGTTGGTGAACCTTACACACAATATATCAAAATAGTTCCCATGATGCAGGGCCTACTTTATGCTTAAAATACTGTGTAATAAGTAATATAATGTCTGATATAATGACTAATGAATTATGAGGTGCAGCGAGGTGGGCGCACGGACTCACAAGTTTCTGCAGGTCCCGGAGAGCGCGCAGGCGGCGCTGGTACTTCTGGCAGACGGGCAGCAGCGCCAGGTGGTGGCAGTGCAGCGTGAGGAACCAGCACTGCGTGGGGAACTTGGGCTCGCGCCAGTGGTGGCCGCTGGACACATCTGTCAAGCAGACGGGGCAGGCCACTCGTTTCGTTAAAAGTGTCTATACGTTCGATTAATTGGTTATGGTGAAGAAACGATTCACCAAAGTCATTCATTTCTTCAGACTCATGTCTTATTCTTAATCTAAGCACTAGTTTTCAAAAAAACTGGGTATCACTGTCAAGAACTTGTATGTTTGTTTGTTAAAAGTTCTTGGCAGTGATACCCAGTTAATCAACAGTTTTTTTGATTCACCAAAGTCGCTTGCCATAGTAAAAAATATCACTTTTTTCGTTTATTTTGTTGAGAAAATTTAACATGATCGTTATTAATTTTGATTCTTTCAGAACAAAATACCAGATTGTACTAAGGTTTGCTTTTTTGCTTTTTTGTTGAGCAGGTCTGCAAACCTTAATTTCCAAATAAATCTACCTACCTACTTCCACATTTTAATATTTAGTGAATAGAAATAGATTAATAATGAAAAACAAATGAATTCTATTTTTTTACATAATTTTTCAATTTTCGGTGTTTCAGACACAATTGTTGAACAACCCTACCTGATGTTCTAAGTTAGGTTAAGCAGGGATGGACATATGGGTCTTATCGATAGAAATCGCTGAAAATTTCCAAGTAAACAAATAATTAAATTCTACGCGTTAGAGGCGAAAAAATGTGGGCTTTGTGCACTAATTTGAGAATTAGAACAAATCTTAGTTGGCATTCTTTCCATGAAAAATCACTATCTTTTATACTTCAATATGCATTTAAACTACATTTTTGCCAATAGATTTTAAAATAACTAACAAAAGGTTAGTTATTTTATGCAAAAGCTTAAAGGTCCGGGGCTCAAGTCCTCGAGTAAGCAAGTATTTTTGAAGGGATTTTAATATTCTTCAAATTATACTAGCCGTGTATTTGGCTTTAAATTTTTTATCCTTGTAAAAACCTTTTTCCCTCTTTTAACAAGCCGATTCAAGTTGGAACACAAGGGGGCAGCCATTAGAATAAGAGCCAAGACGAAAGCCAATGTTTAAATGAGAGCCAATGTCGATGTTACCAGATTTTGTAAAACACCGCTTTTAAAAGTGGGCATTATTCAAGAAGGGGGTAGCTCATACATCCATCCCTCATTAACAAGTATTGCCAAAGGAGGGGTATAAGCCAAGCCTCTTTGGAAGGAGGGTACAAGACTGCACAGTAGAAATGCTTCACTGAATATGAGAAATCTCAAGAATTTACAGTAGTAATGACAGCTAGCTCAAAACATGCAATTTGAGGCAGATTTGCAAATTTGAGAGGGTACCTACACCAAAAGAAAGGATAATACAAATTCTCCGTAGTTTGATCTTGTTTTAAATTGTCATGAATTAATAGAACAGACCTAATTGGCAGCCAGCTCTTCTCAACCTTTGGTCATCACGGTAGCAGGTATCTGTTCCGCAAGGACCTACATGGCATTTCTATAAAACATCTTTAGCGCTTTACAGTGGCTACCGCGTACGGAAGCCATTACCGACCAAATTTAACTAAGTAGAGCCATTGCCAATGCTTCTAGTTTATGAAAGGGGCAAGCAGGCTGGGAGGCAGCCAGCTAGACCAGGTTCGGTTGCTAGTGCTTTTAAGTTATGTTGGCGGAAGACAGATTAGCAAGTAAGGTTCCGGTTGCTAGTTGTTTCAGATTATGTTAGTAGCATGCATGCAGGTAAGCAAGGTTCGGGTTGCTCGTACAACCGGGGGTTAGTGCAACCAGGTTGTTAGCAGCAGCCAGGCAGGTAGACAGGTAAGGTTCTGACTCACTGAGCGAGTTGAGCCAGTCGGCGGCCTCCTGCGAGGTGAACTTGAGCCGCGTGTCGTTCTTGATGTCGACGACGCAAGCGGGGTGGAACGGATAGTGCACATCCACCTTGTCCAGCTTGATCTTGACGGCCAGCTGTTGCATCACCTGCAACGAGTTAAATGCACGTTTTTCATTAGCTTATGGGCAGCCAAGCTAGTTTGGGACTTGAAGCCCAAGTGGGAGGGACTACAACGTTGACAAGGTAAGTGGTTGATAAGCGATACCATTTATTTAATGGTGGACATGCCTAGAAAATTCCAGCGCAGAAGAATGGAGAAAACAGTGTTTTCGTAAGCCACCGGCCACAGGGCAAATATTTACTGCCACTCAAACAAATAGTTTTGAATATTTTGTGGAAAATCCATGCAACTAATCTATAAATTCGAAATTGGGTACCACCGAAGTTCTAAGAATCTGACTGATTCAAAGTTGTGGTCTATAGCCTTCTCTACAAAAAAAGGTGCCAGGACAGGAAAGTACATTCCAGAAGAAAACATTCCACTCGGCAAAAATTGTGCTTCGGCCATCCAAAACATAATCCAGGGGAGAACTTTGGAGAATATTCAAGATAGGACGTCTGGATATAAATAGGTGAGCACTGCATACAGAAGTCTGTCTGATACTATCTGTCGTGTTCATTCTTGATCGTGGTTTGTTGCTCTAGATTTTGGTGTGTGAATATAGAAAATTCAAGGAGCTAGCTAGTGGTTTTAGATACATTTCCCAACAAGTAATATAATAACTTGGCGGCCAATCCCACGTGAGTGCTTCGTTACACACCGAGAGCAGGTTGAGCATGAAGCCATCGCCTGCCAGAGACCGCTCGTCCACCTGGATCTGCGCGCGCTTCTCGTTGTTCCGCAGAAGCGTAGCCAAGTAGGAGAGCGCTGTCTCGCGTGACGACGCCGTCACCAGGATGTCGTAGATGATCTTGTGGAGCAGCGACTGCAAACGGCATCAGCCAATTTAGTCTACGTAGTAAACTAGTCATCGATGGTTCTAAGGGGAATTTTAATAATGTGTGTACTTGTTTTCCGTAATTCTTTGCTTGGTTGGTTTATATCTTAGTTTGTGTTTGTGTTAATCCTGTTGATTGGCCTGTCGTGACTACTTATTTTTGTTCATTCTTCATTTACGATGAATTGTAAGTCATTTTCTTGGCGATTAGTATCGTGATTATTCAGGGAAATCCAAGATTTGGTATATTGCTGACACAATGTTTCCCCTGAGTTTTGCCAGGCATCATCAGGCATTGAACAAAATGTAAAGCAACATACAAATGTGTTCATGTGAAACTTGCATTCTTACTTCTGAGTACCCCACCTAAGGCCTTACCCTTAGGTAGATACTGGTAGAAGCAAGGACATGATGAAAGATGATTAAATTTCAAAACCACCAAAATTTCAACAACTTATTTTCTTTTCAAAAAAGACATGAGCAGAAGACATGAGTCTCAAGAATTTAATAACTTATTTTCTTCCTTACCCAAATCCTAAAATATTTTAAACACCCACTAAAAGCTTGTTATTTGAAGGTTGGTTTACATTTAAACCATGCGGGTACTAGCTGGGCCAGGGACTTGATTGCATTTGAGGAGAAAGCCAGTAGCTGGGTTCTGTATCACTTAGCAAATCATTTTTAATTTCTATGTCCCCAGCAGGGCTCAGGGCTCAGGGCTCAGGGCTCAGGGCTACGGCTAACGCAAATGCTAAAAGCTCAGACTGACCCGTGTGTTCTCCAGCTCCTGTTGCAGTGTCTGGTTGAGGGACTTATCGGCGACGGGGTTTCCAGAGAAGAACTTGTCGGCCACCTTGGGCTCGTCCTCGGCGAACACGGACACTGAGAGGAACGGCCCGAGGAACGAAGTGCGCGACAGTTCGCGCCCTACGGCGGGAGTCACCACGTCTGGGAGGAAGTTCACCTGCAACAGGGAACAACCAGATGGTTAGAACCAAGAGTTAGGAGGTCACAAGTACATGCTGGTCTTTTGAGGCATTTTGAAGGAAAAGGGAAAGCTCAAAAATGAATGGCACTGAAAAATAATCAAACCCTACGGCTTGGAGCAGAAATATCCAAGCAAATTATTTCATGGCTATTTCCATTCTTGAAACGTTTTGTTTTCGATGTTTGGGAGATTTCCCGCCAGTCGGCAGCAATAACTAACATAATCAATGATCACGAATAACAATTCCTTTTTAAATAAACTGTTAATAACTGGGTTAAACTGCTGAAAACTTCTAACAAACAAACAGTTTGTTTGTTAAAGTTTGTTTGTTTTTTAAAACTAGTGCTGAAATTAGTCAGGAGACATGAGTCTTAAAAATTTAATAACAATTCTTTTAATTTTTCATGGATTAGGTAGAAGTAGGTAGAATAAGTTAATAACTATTATTTCACTAAATGTGCAAACATTCGTGGGTCTTTATTCGAACATTTCAGAATATGCGTCCACTTCATTTTTTCCATTAATTTTTTTGGATTTTGGGATGACCACAACAAGCTTCTAAGCCTTGCAGCTTGTCAGCACTGGACAAAGAAAACTACCCACACCCCACACACATTTTCCTTGGTTTTCTAAACATCACACATTGGCCAAAATGCCAGTGGACTACATGACCGGGAAAAATAAAGTGGCGCACACACTTGAATCAGATGCAAACCGGATAATGATTGGCACACCACTTCAAAAATATTTGTTATCATTGCACTAGGATGAATGCGCAAGTCACTAGCCTGGTGCGTGAGTAGTCCACCAATGGGGCGTAGGTTGCCGGCGGGGCCGCACCGGATCTCGACAAGATCGCTGAGTGCCTGCAGCGGTTGCCGATGGCCATTGCCCACAATGGACGATGCATGCATTGCTGCAAACAGCCCTTGCAGCAGCGGGCTGAACACCTGCACAACCGTCAACCACACGTGTTACTAAAATTGAGCCTTCAAATTCCCATGGCCTCAAAAACAAAATGGGTTGATATGTCAGCTGGTTAGATAGACAATACATTTTCATGTCACATCTTGGATTTGGGCGTGAAGAGCTCAACAGTGAAAGGGTTATTTAATGTCTACACCAGATGAAGTCCAAGCTCCGCAATGCCGGAGCTTGTTCGTACCTATGTGGGTGAAGCAAATTATTTTGCAATACATTTTCATGTCACATCTTGGATTTGGGCGTGAAGAGCTCAACAGTGAAAGGGTTATTTAATGTCTACACCAGATG
>QKMV01002101.1:0-14056 GCA_003287335.1 Lednia tumana
ACTTTGCTTATATGAAAGCCACTGAAATTCTCTAGGAATGGGTACATTTTTGGTTTCGTCTGTGTCTAAAGTGAAGCTCATAAAAAATAAATTCAGCTATATTTTTAGCCTATAGACTATTCTCACCCACGTGGTCAGTATTATACAACCTTAAGGTCGGGGGAGACGCAATTGGGAAAACCCTGCCGACTTTCAGTTTGTTTTAATTACTGCAGCTAAACCAAACAAATTAAGGACACCAAACTTGGTAAACTCCAAGAGAATTTAACTGGCGTTCTAATGAAATGTGTTTAAAAAATTTGTAATTATCAGTTTTTAAAAAACCCAGATTTAAGTTGAAAAAAATGTTAAAATTCCACTTAACACCGGGTTTTTTAAAAAGTTAAAAAACAAAAATTTTCAATACACCTTTTCAAAAAGCCAGTTAAATTTTCTTGGACTTAACCAAGTTTGGTGATTCTGCCACTAATAGTTTAGCTGCAGTAATTAAAAGGAACTGCAAATCTGATGTGTTTTTTAGCCTGGGTCTCCCTCCACCTTAATACCTACGTACAGGTATATACAGCATTATGTGATTTCAACTTATCTCAGCTAACGACATAAGTAATCACTTTACAGATTATGTAAATTAATTTTGATAATGAGCTAATTTGTAAACTACAGGCATAGTTGTAACTCACGGGATTAATCATTATAGGTGTACAGAGTTGCCTACAGCTACGAGGAAAAGGCAAACGTTACACGAACGATAGGAATATTGTCATTGAGCAATAGACGCGGTGCAATAAATACATAGCATGAAATAAAGTAAAATACTCTCCACGGCCGCATGATAATGTAAAAAGTCGTTTCGCATACCTACATGGTACATATAGGAAACTGAATTGTCGGCTCGTATTTAGCAAATACTTGAAGCAAAGCTGGAAGCTTTTAGTTTACATGGCGAACAACGAAAATGTGCAAAACGCAACTGCGCGCAGTGTCGCGGGAATGTGTTTACGTGGTCGTACTGAAAGTCGAGACAGAGAATTAGCGATCTAATTATCAACCCCATCCATTTGAAGTGTGACTTGCGAGCTCGTGATTGGTGATTGTGTGCTATTTAAGACATCAAATGATAACGTGCACAGTTCATCGATTAAATGAGTGAGATAGTAATCACAGTCACTCTTTGAGTGCGAATGGCATAATTTTGATCGTTAACGGAAGACTCGTGACTCGTGAGTCACTCAGCAGTCATAACATAACTCTCGGAAAGGTGGGATTTTTAGTGTAAGTATCAGCAGTGAATGATCAAAGGTAGATACAGCGCGACCTAAAATAGTCGGGGTCACGGGTATCACAATCGTAACAAGTAATTATTCTTTGAAGGGAATCACTCTCGATTCTCTGAAAAACACGTCACGTTGGACCTTGTTTCGTGTGAGGCTGGAAATAATATTCGTACTCATCTCAGTTTCTCTAGTTGAAAATTTCACGAACGTGTACGAATGATGAATAGATATTAATTTCACGTAAAAAATGTCCCAAAATATAGCAGTTGTACACATTTTTATGAATAATTCCCAGAGCACTTTTAATGAGGTGTTGCACGCGAAGTGTGATTACTATAAACGTCCATTCATTTCGTGATGCAGCGCTAGATATTCCACGATGCATGTCACATCAAAATCATATGTCATTTACACAACATACGTCACTTGTAATTAGAAATGTGCATGTGTGTTGTGGATGTGTTAGTGAATACTCGTTGATGCAGCTCACACAATAATTAACTCAAACGAGCCGTAATTGGAGATTCTATGAGCTAGCAATATGCAGCTGAGAGAAAAAAGGGAAAGTTGTTAACTTGATGTACGCAGTCCATTGACAGTTCAACTCGCCGATTGATTGGAATTTGTAATTTCATGAAAACAACGGATCGGATTCTTACATTTTATGCACATCGAATTTATTGACTTTCTAGAGTTAGCAGGCAAACGTTTTACTTCTAACCGACAACTCTGAACTGAGGGCGGTCACTACGTATTATGGTGTCTCTTCATATTGTTTTATAGCTCGGACGAGGCTTTATAATATGTAATTTGAACTGGCAAATCTCAGAGGATAACTGTAAGTATAGGTTCTACCCGACCCGGTACTTGATTAATGGTACTTGGCACTTGATTAATAGGTTGATCTCTTCAGATTTTGGCACAAAGAAATATATATCTCGGAGAATAGTTCCAATTTGTTTGGATGGACACGAAAAGTTCGTTCGGTTCGCCAGCCCAGGGGCTACAACACATCGTTGTTACAGGAACGATTCGAACCTCGCAAAAACCCACGCCAATTATTTCAATTCGTGTTTTGCATGTCGCCTTTTCATGGATCGGATCTATCGCTACACGGTAAGTGCCTGCCTATGTAACCGCAGTGAATAACTCAAACAATAGAGTAATAGCATCAACTACACACTCGAGTTGATTGCAAGGTAAACAGGCAGGTTGAAGGTTGTGCTGGTATGGTGGGACCTGTGGGATAGGCTTGGTTGGATGGCCGGGTTCTGCTGGCAATCATGTCGCATCATGCTAATTAAATTATATCGCGTGCAGCGGCCATGTATATAGTATATGTTTGCCATGGTTAGTCTGCAGCCAGGGCAACGAGCGCCGTACAAATGTCGGCAGTACATCGGAAATTATATGCCGCTGTGCAGAGAGCTGCCAGGGGCAATGCCGACGAAAATCAGAACGATATAAATCCCGAGGTATTTGACAATTGGGCCTTGAAAGAAGCTATATAAAAATAGATACACACATGCGAAGGGACCCAATAACGAACATTCCATTCTCGGGTAACCGATCTTTGAATGTTCGACGGGTGATTTGTTGTTGACGTAACAGAATAGGATGAAACATTTCGATGTGGGACATTTTGTTGGATGGACAAGGGGAGACAGACAGCAAGGCGCGCTGTTTGTTTGTACCTACACACGAACGCGTCGTATTGATTAATAATATCAGAAGGTAGCCGGTACCCATTTGTGCAATTGTTAAATCACGAGACTATAGTGATCAAACGACCTAGCGAACTACCCATGTGATTGCGATGGAAACGGAATGAAAAAGCAGTGTCACCAATTATATCCGTCGTTAGGAACGGGTATAATTATGACTTCAAGCAATTTACTTTGCGTATATACTAGTAGGTATTTAGATAAATCGAGGAAGTGGGAAACGCTGATTAGTAAATTACATGATGGTGGCCACAAATCTGAAGAATTCCAGCGGGCTAGCAATAATGATAAGGCACTAACTATTAATAATATCCTTGGGCGGCAACCAAGCACAACTTGTTAATGATATACGAAAATTTAAAATAGAAATGCCTCGTAGCCATGGGATGGGTCTAACAATGCTTGTGACATTCTTGCCACTGGGAGGCATTCAGTAGGACAACTGGTAATTTCAAAATTAAATTTATAACCAGATTGTAATTAACAAATTGTACCACAAGTGGACTGGTTTCCTATTTGCCCAGCATAGCATGATTATTGTCTTAATGCAATTAAGCACAAAATTTGTCATGTGAGATAGGGGCACTAAACTCATTTAGGCTAACAACTTGAAAGACAGCCAAGAAAGATAGTGGGTAGTGTGGTTTTATTTTGTGATTGAGTCACCCTTCATGAGTCTCATTAATCAGATTCACTTGAATTTCAGCTTTCTAATTTTACTTTGACTATGAATGAGGAGCACACATAGTCAAAATGAACAAATATTCATTTATCGACACTGAATTGACAAAGATGCTCTCTTGCGAGGTATTAGCTGCTTCGTTTACAGCAACTAAGATTGTTTTATCCAACAGCTATGAATTCAGGGTTCAGGATGGGAATTCAGGGGTGATCAGGGTCTAAATTAAATATGAGGGTGGCTACTAAAAATCGCTCCATCTTACCTGAGTGACAACATAGGAGCCCTTCCAGCTGAACATTGGCTTGTGGAACATGGTGAACTGACACCGTAGCTTTCCCATATCATCAGCCACTCGAAAGCTGTCTGCCAACGTCGTCACCCAGTTGACGACATCTTCGTTGGCGTATGTGATGAGTCCTTGGCCAAAGTGGTGCTTGCCATCCAGCACAAAGTTCAGAATCCCTCGCACCGAGTTCTCGGTGAGAAGCGTCTCTTCGTCCAGATGCACGATCCACTCATTGTCCGAGAGCATGTTAACACCATCCTCCAGGCAATACTGCAGCGCTCGAGACTTGAACAACGCTCCGCTTTTGGTGCGATAAGCGGTGGGCACAACGACTTCTCTCACCCGTTGGTGAGGTGTCAGATTGACAGCCTTGTCTGTGACTACTTCAATCAGAAAGTTTTCAAGGCCTGCCTCCGTGCAACGGTTCATGTTTCGCATAACGTTGGTGCGGACGAGTTGAGGGAAGTCACCACGAGTCACAATTCGGATGCAAATGAACGGTGCCAATAACGGAGAGCCTTTAAGCAGCACTTTGTCAGGAAATGCATTGTACAAAATAAGACCAGCAAAATTGAATAGAACTTGGGGTAGTGACAAGAAGGTGAGTAAACGCAAAAGATAGAGAGTGAATGCAGCGGGATACCCGTAATATTCCCAGGGATCGAATTCATAGAGTTCAAACCATCTAACACCTCCTGATGATATTTCGAACACGGCGATGACAGTAAATAATAGGGTGCAGTGAAGCAAGTGTTTCGTTCTTGAGCTCAGCATTGTGGAATAAGGTGATTATCTGTAAAATAAATAGACAAGGGTTTAAGTCAGTGGAATGTCAGACGCACTCGTTTTGAATTTAAGGCCAGAATAGCGTTGACCCCTGGTAAATAATCACGGTTGCCGACATGATTCGGGTGGCTTACCTTGGATCAATCAACGAGAACGGTATTCGGTTCGGACAGTTCCTGAATGAACAACCGATCAGAAATGTATTATTTGTACACATTAGATGTTGGCGAGATGTGAACTAAAACACGAGCTCAAGCTACCGCCCACCCGGCACTGCATTGGCGTTTGATCTTGGTAACGCTACAACTTCGAGTGTGGCAGCGGGCAGCCGGAGCGAGACGACTACGAGTTTGAGTACGAGAGTGGTGCAAGTGACTCGCTTAGCTGCTGGTAGCCGCGCTCACAGGGGCAAGTGAGGGGCGTGGCCGCTGCAAGTTCTAGCGGAAATACATTGGGCGTACTGGGGACAACCCGCGCGTATAGTTCTTCATTTTGGGTGATCTGAATTTAGGATTTTTCGCAAGTTCCTAAAAAAACAGAGCGATGGCGACATCCGTGTTCGCGAGCACAAGCGAATAAGTTATTGGCACAATGATTTCGTTACGAAGCAATGAAAAAGGAGTTAATATTTTGTATCTAAATTTTTAAAACCTAACTACAAGAAAATTGAATACCAGCTGGACCAAAATTCAAAATTCATTCAAATATGATATTGTTATGAATACACACTAAACGGCGTTCTTTCGGTAGAACTGTTACGAGTTTCCCTTTAAAGTCCCGTGTCCTGTCAATATATGAAGCGGGACACATTTATCTCTCTCAATCAAAATATCCACTTTTGATTCAAATATTGTTTTTATTAAGACTAACCACACACAGATAAACACACGTCTGGCCTGTTTTTGTGCAGAATCTGTTTGTATCCTGAATCCTAATGTGGAGTTTTTCACGAAAAACTTTCCTATCAAAAATTCAAATTTTTTTCTTTTTAAAACCAGTAATTCTATGAGAAATGCAAAGATTTGCATCAAAATGACTATGATTTCTTCTTTAATTAAGGGTTCAGAGATTTATTTCGGTACCGTGTTTCGTTCGGTTCAGACCACATTTTTTCCGGTTCACGAAGCTAGAATCTGTTAAAATATTTGTATCGAAATTGCTCCTCTTTCACAAAGGAATCCGAAGAAGCACCTCTTTGTTGGGGTACCAACACTATAGGCTATATTCTTACACGCCACTAAGAGCGAGTGCTCCCTATGTGCAACCAGCTTCCTCATTGGCCAATCAACTCGGGTGCACCCACACCAAGTGAAAATTATGACACAATGCGGCCCTATGTCCATAGCAGCCATCACTCTGAGATGAGAATTTTTTAACACAAGCAACATCTATCAATTTCGTTTTCAGACATGCCTTGCATTCCTTGTTGCAAAACGAGCCAAGGGTTTGAAAGTGAGTGCATAGAAAATCACAATCGAAAGAAGTCCTAAGGTTTTAAGAATATTAAAATCACTTCAAAAATACCTGCTTACTCGAGGACTTGAACCTCGGATCTTTTGCTTACCGGGCAAATGCTCTACCACTGAGCTAAGCAAGGTACAATTGAGATCTACCACTCATATAGATTAAAATCTCTCCCGAAATACCGTACCTTGCTTAGCTCAGTGGTAGAGCATTTGCCCGGTAAGCAAAAGATCCAGGGTTCAAGTCCTCGAGTAAGCAGGTATTTTTGTACCTTGCTTAGCTCAGTGGTAGAGCATTTGCCCGGTAAGCAAAAGGTTTGGGGTTTAAGTCCTCGAGTAAGCAGGTATTTTTGAAGTGGTTTTAATATTCTTAAAACTATAAATAGCCGTGTATTTGACTTTAAAAGTTTATTCCTTGTCAAGTCCTAAGGTCTTTCAGTTCTGAAGGTAGTTTATTATTTTCTGCATGTATTACATGAAGAAATATTTTCAGAAACCAAAAAAGAAAACAGCTTCAAAAAGAGAATCTCTCATTTCGTGAATCAAAAATCCATACCAAACATTGAGATTTCGGCATGGTTTCGGTTACGGTCTAGGTCACTTGAAAATTTCGGTTGCAGTTGAGCCAAAACTTTAGATTTTTGCAGTTTTGGGTTTGGTTCCATTCCCTGATAATACTATTTTGCTTACTGGTTGAAGCTTCCATTTAGAAAAGCCAAGGTCTCAACCTATATAGATATATACACATAGAAAATTCAGTCTTGATCTTTGTAAAAAGTACAAAATCTCTGCACAGATTTTACAAATCATTTTTCTGCAAAAATTAGGTGAGGTTCATTAAAAACTATTTCACCATCCAGATTTCGAGCATAGTTGTTTTACCGGAAAACCAAACAAGCTTCAAGGCTGTCTGGTAGCCGGACTCGGGAGGTCGCTGGGAAATAAGTGGGTAAAGAGACGACCGTGGTCTGTGGGTGGAGGAACTATCCCAGCATTTGTTCGGGATGGTTGTGGGAAATAACGGAAAAACCCATCGAATTTTTATAATAAAACTCTATCCTGCTTTAGGCTGCAGCTCTAACCAGAATAGCCCGTCACTAGGATAGAACCAGGGACCTCCTAGTTGCACGACAGGTGTGTCTATGCTTGGTATTAACAAGTAAAAGAAAAAGAAAAAGTGATTACCGATTCATACAAATAATCACTAAACAATATAATTTATTCGATAATTTACCACTCTACAAGATTATAAATCTACTTTATCGCGAAATATTCCATCTGTCAGTGTCCGTAAGCATTCGGATGTCTTTAAGCGGCCAGATCTTACAGAGAGCTCTACCAAGGATGAGGCCCTGTGGCACTGGCCCATACTCTCGAGAATCTGCTGAGTTATGGCTGTTGTCACCTTCCAGCCAAACAAATCCACGTGGTACCTGCAAAGATTTATCATGGTTGTGGTTGGAGTCATCAGTCAAAATCAGTTTCAGCAAACAGCACACTTACGATGTGAGATGAGAACCCCGATGAAACCTTGTCACCAGGCATACCAGTCACTCTCTTACAGATGTTCTGGCGAGGATTTGACGGTGACTTGGCGATGATGATATCGCCCCTCTTGATTTGCTGCAGTCTTGGAGATACATGCTCCGTGAGCAAAATGCTGTCAGAGTAGATAGTAGGCTCCATTGATGGCCCCGTACACTTAAAAGAGGGTCCATAGAACATTTATAAAATAAATTATGTTGGTACATTTTTAGGATAATTGCAATTTATCTGAGTTTTTATTGTTGTGAGCTCCACTATCATTTTTTTACAGTCCCACCTTCACTCATATGATGCTGTAGCATTACTGTCATTTCACCCGTAACATTAGCTCGAACCTAACTCCAACTTTAAGCCAAGGTCTGATAACCAAAAAACACTGAGGTGAGGTTACAGGAAGCATGTTAAATTACATGATACTAGGGTTGCCATAAATAATTTTCAAAACAGAGCACAAATTAGCATCGGTCAAAACGAGAAGGTGGTGGGGGAGAAAAAGGCTGTTATTTTACTTAACCCACTTACCAGATCAGTCTCTACACTGACCCGAAGACCGCGCATAAATGTTTGGACAGCTTTGGGAATCCACATATACCACATCCATGTGACATGTGTCAATTCAAAATTCTATCCTACATTTAACATCAAAAAACACTTTGAAAGTAAGACCAGAAATCGGTGTAAATACGGCGCCTGGTAAGGTAATCTCCTAGAGTTGCCAAACAGCGCATTCTTAAAAACAATTCAGGGATTCAAAAAACTACCGTTTTAGCACAGTTACCCCATCATGTTGACTTACGATGGAGCGAGCCTCAGAAAGCGGTGAACAGCTTTAAAGGGTGAAAGAAGAAATTAACTACGAATGAAAAATTGACTCTTTTTTTACCGCTAACTAGCGAAAACCTGTCTCTGACCACCCTACATGATGGACACGCACTTAACAATAGTTACGAGAAAAAATTAATAAATGGGCATCCTTACTAATTCCAAAGAATGATCTCAGGATTTAGATGATTATTTAGACTGGTTCTGATACTCACAATCACAAAATCGCCGATATATTCAAATGCACAGTGAGTTATGCACCCATACTGAATCACATAACCTAACATGCCTATAAGTTTGGCTCCACATTTTCTCAAGCTTGAGAACTGAGACATTGGACCGCAAATTTCTACCTTTTCATTGAAATGTCAGCTCAATACGTTCAATTCTCTGAAATATGCATAAAATAAACACTTCATTGTCTAGCTGTCACCTGCCACCCTATCCCCTGACCAACGCCATATTTGATGACGGATGAACGAGGGCCGGATAGTTATGATTTCGAACAAGGCGCGAGTAAACAGATGGCTGTGGTCCAATCATTAGACGGTCGCCATTTTGTATTACAAAGTGTTTATGGTTGTGTGTGATGGAAGTGGTTCGTATTTCAGGTAAACATTACCCTAGTTAATTACTCTGATTATCATATCTCATTATTACGAGTACATAATAAATGCTCCGGTTACACGATCCAATTTTATCTCCGTAATAACAAGATTTTTATGTAAATGTCGTAGTTAAATACCGCGGAGTAACAATGTAATGGAAGTAGTGTAGATAAGTTGTCTTGCGAAGCCACCCTGCAACCGATAGGCCTAAAAATGTAAATAAGGCGAAGCGCATTTTAACAATGAGGGGGTTAGCGCCAAAATGAATAATCGAAATCAATTAATCTGGTCGTTAAACGCAATTTCCGTAAAGTGCTATCGCAATGAAATCCTCATTGACATTCTTTGATTAGTTTAATGTCAAATAAGAGAATTGGAGCAAGGCAAGTTGTCAAAAAAAAACACATCAAAGTGTTGCTGACCTCTCTTTACATGGTGCCAACCAACCCCAATCTTTTAATAAGGGGCGTCAGAATTGAGTGTTCAACTGTCAGGACACTTTCTGCATCTTTTTTCAGGCGAAATGTACTAGTAGATGTTGCATGGAAGCATTCAGTATGCCCCAGCTCGAAAAACCGGCGCTGGTGTATTCGGAGACGCAATGCCAGGGCGACGAGCCAGCTAGCAGGAGACAAACTCCAGGAAATGCAAAAAAGGTATGTTTAGTTCATTAAGAATGTAAGCTAGTCAGGTAACATACATAACGTTTGAATTTCAAGATGTCAGAGTGACAATAACATTAACAAAAAGGTAGGTCCCAGAAAGTAGTATTACTATGTACATGCTTTGGTACCTACTAGGAGAATTGTCAATTGAGGTAAACTGATGGTAGAACCGTCAACGGAGGGGCACTGCACTGCCGAGGGCTTTTGATGTAGTTGGACTTGAAAGTTCATTTAAAGCCTTGAATTCTTTTCATGGAAGGTGTTTTGATGTGTTTCAAATACACTGGTATTACAAACTCAAAATGTTTGTACTACGTTGACCAACAATTAATTAAAAGATAGTGGCTGGCATCTGCCACTCTTTCCCATTGTTTTGGGGTTGAGTGTGGTGTGACATTGAAATAACTAGCTTGAAAATTAAATATATTGCTAAAAGATTCAAGGCCCAATATTTTGACCAATTATTTTGAGCCTATTTCATTGAATTTATGATGGCAGCTAGATGCGTACAGTAATATGGATGTATAGTAGTATGGATGTATTCTCTCGAGATCATCATGAAGGTTTGAATGTTGCCACATCAATCACTGCCAAATATGTTAAAATTTGGCCGAGAGACAAATTTTTTAGTTGTTGAGAACAGCAGATGTCCAGTTTCGGATAGCTTTGGCGAGCCTCGGAGATGATCAAAGCTTGAAACCAACTTTTTCCCAGATATTTCAAATTTTCGGCAGGAGTCACGATACTAGCCAACGCGGAGTCCTTGATAGAGTATTTCCATACTACGCTACGCTTCTAGCTAGCCATCATAAATTTAATGCTTTATCTTTGAGCGGTTTTACTCAATGCTTTAACGTGAGCATTTGATTTTTTCAAATAAATATTTAACAAGCCAATTGTAGTAGGTAGATAATCCGGTGCTACATTTAACCGCCCTGCCACACTTACCCCAGGGGACCGTACCACACAGCCCTGCAGCATAATTTTATTTGTCAGTTTTCTGTATAATTTAAGACTTGCTTGTGACCTTAGTTGTAGATGGCATAATAAGACGTAAAAAAATTGTAAAAATGTGACTGATTGTCTTGGCAGTACGCTGGCTCGGCGCCCGAGCCCCTTCCGCTTCTGACGAGCTCGGCGTGGAGTGCCGTGATACACCGGCCGGCCGAGGAGGACTCGGAGCCCGACGACTTGCCCTCCACCGTGGACATGGACGCCATCAAGGTACGCCAAGCTACGCAGAGTTGCGTAGGAAGATGAGGAGGCGGATAGAAACTTCCGACGACCGTTCCGTGTGCGTTTTTTCTGAAACAGGTGTCGTCGAAAAGCATCTTTTTGTTTTCTTGCTTGCCTTATAAATTGTGGGCCCATAAGACAGCTTTTTTGACGGTGACGGAAATGGCAAGAACCTGTGAATGAAAATCCGATTGCGAGTACACGAATTGACTACCAGGTCATCCGAGTACCTTATTTTATGAATCCAATGCAAAACCCGCATGGTTAGTAAGCTATGTTTCAGAACGATGAATTTAAGAGTATAGGATGCACTGGCGAGCGGCCAAGGACACGCTCACTCCTTTTCGAAGACACCTGTTTTTTTTATAAGTGTTCTAGTTGCTGACATCGCACTCATAATTTGCTCCTGGATCACTGCTTTCTAGATAAATGCAGAATAGGTCACCATCTTTATGACACAGCTGTCATAAACTATCCCTTGCAGTGTTCTAATTCAATGGACGACTAGTGATCAAGGAATTCCAGAGTCAATCAACGTTGGGGGACAATGCTTTTCTTATCGCGTTAAAAATCCCCCAATGTTGATCGCCTCTGGAACGCTAGTCGTCCATTCTAAGTAATATTTTGATTTACTACTTTTAAGGATAATTATATGACCTATAAAATTCTTTAGACACATTTCTAATTTCTAATCTTAGCGTGTTCAAAAAAACAGTTACACAAATTAGGTAAAACAGTTTGTTGGTAATTTTATTACCTATTTGGCATTTCTATCGACATGGCTTTGTACCTTATTCGTAAATTTAGAGGAAAGAGAAGGAAATGTGACTGAACACAAAGTAAATTGTTGTAGAACTATTAGAACACTTATACGTTTCAGCTTATACCTTCTTCTGGAGATTGAGTATCATTACTAGTTGTGGGCACTATAAATTTTCTAAGCTATTGCTTAGAACACTTGGAAAAATTGAGCCTTGAAGTAGTGCACGAATTCCACAGTCGCCTCTTCATACAAAAAGACTTTCACTTGAAAAACCAAATAAAACCCAAGTTTTCAGTACAGTGTCGGCGCTGTGTCCATAACTGGTACTATCACCCTGGGTTTGTAGATGAATGGGGAGTTGATAATGGATGAAAATTTTGCATAGGCATGGATTGTTAAAAGATTGGGCTCAGGCCGAATAACATGGAGGCAGAGGCAGAGCTTTATGGGAGTACTACAGATTACTAGTCCGAGGCAAGTGGAGAGTTATGAATGCAGCAGGCCAGATCTAATCCAGGTTTATGAGGGGGGGGGTTAGAATTAGAGCCCAGACTTTCAGACATTAATGGGGATAGTGCTGAAGGGCATTTGGGGGCACAACCTCTAATTTTTTTCTGAATTCAAGGTCATTTTTGGAGAAAATTTACGAAGTTCATGTAAATCATGGGCTCAAGGTAAAGATTTCAGAAATATACATTTCAAGACGATATATTTAGGGTCTTCAGGAACATTGTACTCCAACATTTGTAACTTTTAACCCTTTCGCTGCTGAATGTCTTCCTGCGCAAATCCAAGATTTGGCGTAAAACATGGGTACTGATAATCGGTAATCAATCACTAAACCAGCTGAGCTGACTAATCAAGCTGAAGTTTTTGGACACCATTTGAAGGTTCAATCGTTGGCTACTAGATGTGTGAAAATTGAAATTCATAGCTCAAATCGGCCGGCCCGTAGAAAAAGGCCAATCGAAACACGATACGCATTAACCTGCTCGTAGCAGTGAAAGATTTTCTGTTCTTGTATATACTTGATAATTTCTTGGACAGCTTGCAGCTTATAACAGAAAAGGAGACTTACAAATGCTAACGCATGAAGTAGTCAAATAAATTAGCTGCAAAAAAGATAAAGGAAACGACCGAAATGGTTGAGACGTTTTAACATTTCCTCTGTCAGTTGTTCCACTCAGCTGTTTGTTTTTGGGAGAAATGAATTGAGAAAAGTATTATGTCTTGCATTTATAGGGTTAATCTTGAAACTATGGTTGTGCCATAATACATATTGTGGTAGCTTACCGTAAATAGTTTAAACAATTTCGACCATTTACTTTTGGTGCTCATACAGTAGTTTACGGTATATAAATATAAAAAAGTATATATAAAAAAAAGAACACGAGGGGGGGACTACAAAGTAAGAAAGTTTTTTTTCGGTCGGGGAGTAGCTGAGCTAACCTATGAAAGCTGTTTGTGAAAGGGTATTTGAGACTGTCTTGTGACTGTCTTGCTGTGTTAACGGAGTACTTTGACGCAGGGCTCCCCGACCGCGGCGCTGGCTCCACCCTCCAAGGCGGCTGCCGACTGCTGCGACCGCGGTCGACGCCGCCTTCCCGACGATGCCAGCGACAGCTCTGAAGACGACTCCGACAGCTCCGACTCGGCCAGTGACTCGGCCAGCGACTCGGTGAGTGTTGCTACAACACTATCAAGAAGAGCGTCTCTTACTGGGTTTTGCCGCCTTTTTTTTTGTCTATTTTTGAAAGCTCAATAGCTCCAATGGCAAGTGTCCAATCAGCTTGAAATCTGAACCACCCAGGCATGAAACTGTTCCAGAATAAAATGGTATAATTTCTGTAGAAAATTGGTCCAGCAACTTTGTAAATTATAAAAAAAAAATAAGAAGAGAAAAATGCCCGTAAGATGAACGATAGATGAATTGAACAAAAGAGGGCCCTCAATCAGTAACTTTTTTCTATGGAAATTCCACGGAAAGTGAAAAAATTATTCACCTAAATCACACAGAAGAGATATGCTTTTGTTTCTCTTTCCATGGGAAATGAAACTAAAAAATTACTGAATAAGGCCCCAAGGCCGCAGGGCCGCTGCTAAGCTGTGAGATAGAATCTCACAGTACAGTGTTATTAGCCTATCTTTACCAGAGCCAATTTCATTCTGAAAATGTTGCCAACCGCATGACACAAAATCTAG
>QKMV01002103.1:0-14055 GCA_003287335.1 Lednia tumana
TGTAAAAGTGTGTGATTATGTCTTCCTCAAGTACCCATCTTTGAAACTGTGTTCTATCTGATGACTGTGAACTATGTATATTAGTACATTTTAAAGATAGATGGTATAATACTATACTTATAGCTGTTACTCTGCATTTTCGCTGTGAAAATCAAAAACTCAATGTTCGATCTACAAAATCTAATCATATCAGTAAGAGGGCCTACGTCTTTTGGAATTATCCCGAACATCTTGTTCATTTGTAAGTGAAGTTTCGAGACGTAAGCGCTAGCACATGTATAATTTCAGTAATATGATGCACACTACGCGATAGATTTCATTCAATTCCAACTCTTATGGTGACCAGGGTAGGCAGCAAGTATTATACCTTTTGATATTATATTTAATTAACGGTATTCATTAGGGTAGGTTGTTCGGATGTTAAATTTTTAGGAAAAGGTAACCGTGACAATCTCGAGGTTCATAAAACGAAATAGAACATTTGAAGTGGGAGAGCGAACATTACGCTGAGAGACGTCTTCTTACGTGGGCACACAATTATCCGGGTCATTTATGTGTATCGTACATGAATCCTGGCATAGATTAAGTAAAAGAGGGCTATATGATATTTATTGATCTAAATTGTACAATGTGGTTAATAGTATGTGTAGTTTCAAGTAAATTTAGTTTCTGTGTAGAAATTCATGTTATAATTTTCCAATAGGAAAACTCTGGGGACAGTTTTACGCTTGTGTTAAAAAATGTACCTAATCTAATCGTTGGATTGTTACTTGCCTTTCTAAGTTTCAAATTGTGTCAGCAAATTCGTGTTGATTTGTATATAGTGTACCCCTGGCGAAAATTCTTACGTTACATCTTGGCAAGATTTTTAAGATCTTAAAACAAAGTTTATACTGAATCTTACCAAGGTGTACCAACTGAACTAACCAAGATCTTACCAAGATCTTACCAAGATTTACTAAGCTCTTTGCAAGATCTTTCCAAGTAATTCCTTAACAATATCTTGCCAAGAGATACCGTGAAATACAATTCTTGCCAATATATAACCAAAATCTCACCAAGAAACATCTTCTGAGTAACGAACAGAAATATCTTATTGCAAACCAAGAATTTTTCAAGATCTTGCTAAGAAACTGAATATTACCAACTTACCAAGATCCCGCAAGATCCCGCAAGATATTGGTAAGAATTTTCCTCAGGACCTGTCTTCAACGTTAACTAAAATTCTTTTGTATCTTTCACGACTTCACGCTCACAATAATCACGCGCCTTTTGCACATACTTTTCGATAATTCCACAGTTTTACCCAGCCACTCGAAAGGTACCTTGATCTGAACAAAAATTGTTGATTCTGTTCAACGTTTTCTTGTAGGAGGCAGTCCTTACATGTACACTTAGCAGGATTACAAAGAGCTATTTTCATGTCATTATTACTGTGCAATTATTACCAGTGCAAATGAGGCATAGTATTCTAATCATACCAAACTTACGTAAGTTCTTCTTCGTGATGAGACTCTGGCTAAGTTAAATATTCTACAACCGAGACGAAATAATATAAATGTGAGAAATAATCTTAATAACGAGAATGGCCTAAGGTAAAAAATCGATCGCAGGATGAACAGATTGAACTGTCGTATGTTTTTATTCATCTCGTCAAGGTGATGTGGCTTTCGGTTCTACCATTTTGTATCCACGCTCAAAACGGAGAAAGCCATCTCACCTGACGGAAAAATGAGACGGAAAAGTCACGATAACGATTACACACGATGACGGTGAAATGAGGAGAACAGAAGTCTGGTTGGTTTTCGCTTGCGGATGCAACTTTGACTAGGTTGTAAACAAAGATAAATTACTTAAAAGGACTGAAAATATAAGAATAATTATTATCAGTGTTAAATACTGAATATATTGAACTAGATACTGGCTATTATTGTTAATGTTTGTAGATCTAAATAATAACTATCGACAAACTATATTTTTCAAAAGCAGGGCACCTTTAGAATAACACCTTTATTGTTAATTAAAATACAAAATATCTTCAATCTTTGCACTCAATGTCTTTCTTGGAATTGTCTAAAATATAGTCTTAGGAATTGATACAATTTGATCCAAATCAATTTTTAGATTCGTTAGGCTCCTCGCTTATTTATTTTACTTCGAGCATTTCCATGATGATGCATTTTGTCGTTTTTTTTTCTTGGAACATATTATCTTCAGCTCAGCACCGATTGAATTATATTGTGATAAAAAAGCATGCCAAATTTAATTCCACTTCACGCGTCTACATTTTTGACCCAAGATGTCAATTGAAGCATTCAACTTACATTTTACTCCATTCGTTACATTCCGTACAGCGATTGAATATCAAGATATGATCAGGATACGTAAGATGCTCACATAATATACCACAAATTTGCACCAGCTTCAATCATTTATCGAAACGATTTTTGTATCCACTACTGTACGTCATAGGGTATCGTAAGATATCCGTAATAGGGTATCTGTAAGTAAGAAAAGGTATCTTTAAACGTGAAAGTACTATATGTTCAAATTCTATTTAATAAAGTGCATCCTACTAAAGAATATTTAAGTCGTTTAACGTTTAAGCAAATGTTTAACTAGTACCATATTTGAAATGTATGACGATGGCACTTATCGGGTGTCATCATTGTTTGGAATAATCATGGGAATTCGCGTTTCTAGTGTCTATTATAGTCATCATACAGGTTGTGATAAATGATCTTCGTTCTCTGATGTTAAATACTTGTATGTTGTAAGTTTAGCATGTCAAACATTTGCATAAGAGTCAGCTAAGTCAAACAGCTAATGCACGGAACTGTGTAGATACATCTATCTAGGAATTATGGAAGCCATTGACATTGTTACCTATATCGTTTCGTATGATCATTTTATGTAAGTCGTTTATTGTCTTTCATTGTTAGGACCGAGTTTCCGTATTCGGCTGAGAATTAAACAGTATGTTAACTATTCATCGTTACCATAGCAACACAGCCAGACACGGCAACAGCCAATCAATTTGCTCTAATACGAACAAGAGAACAATCGTCCTAAATATGGTTGAATCTTGCATAGAAAATTGCACAGCAAATTTTCGACCCCTATAGCAAAAAAGAGTAATTTGGATCTGTAAAAATATATCTCTGAGACCTCAAGAAACTCGCCAGTCTTGTAATTCTCGCCGAGCGCAATGACAAAAATTGTTGCCAATTTTATTCTGTGACAGTTTCTATTCGGCCTTACGTAAGCCGGGAAAGACCATTTTCTGTAATTGCCATTACAGACTCAATAAGTTTTACTAAATAAAAACGTATCGTCATAAGAAATGCATTGCCTTGCCATGCAAATTTGAAGCACGTATATTGCTTCTGGAACAGCACACGGAAAATGGTATATTCCACTAGAGTTGCAACCGGCCTGTCACGATCCTCTTAGCACATATTAACCCACAGATCTAATGGAGCAAATTCATGCAGACGGCCATGAACCGGTCGGCTGCAACCCCATGCTGGAATACGGGAAATATTGGTAGATTATGATAACTATAGAAATCATAAGCTACAGAATAAGGTCCCAGACCTTATTCACATCACCACCAGCTGCCACGGTTCCCATCACCCTCACACTCACAACTTTCCGCGACTTCGTTCACACAACTTTGATTTCCACTTGGCGTCCTGTAGCACACTGAAATGTGGAAGTAAACCCCCTGCCTAAAGTCGTAGGTTCAAATTTCATTTCTGTGCAGGTAACTACAACGCCCAACATAGCATGCAAACTACAACGGGAAATAACGTGGGAAAAATAATTTTGAAAATATTTAAAAACTATCGCGTCAAATAGTTCGGCGAATGGCAGACCTTGGTTCTCTTTCTCTCTGTCCATGACGTATGTTGTGGCCGTGCTCTGTGTGCGCTGAGCTATAGTGCACTTATTCCGAGCTGTCGCCGCTTTCAGGCTACTTACTGTCCATGCTAAACTATGGCTGGCTTCCCTGATTTCCGGTGACAGATCGGAAAAGACACTATAGAAGAACGACGAAGAGAGAAAACGACAAGTTCGGTGGAAAGTCGCGTAGGAGGGATGTGTGGGTAATTTATGGCGTATGGCTAAGGCAGAGAAGTGTTGGCTAATTAATATCTAGGTAGAACTTTCGTAGCTATGAACGTAACTTGGTTTGAAATGACCCTATGGCCTTATAAAATCCGTTAAATCTTCTGAAATGTACATTTTTGCCTCAGAAGCTGTATTGATTTTCATTCCTAGACAGTCTTTAAATCACTAGTTCAGGTCGACAAATGCTATCTAATATATTTTGGAGACACGCAGGTATATATAAACAGAGCCAATTAATGTAGCACAATGAATATCAATAATTTCGGAGGAGCGTGACAATGTAGCCGACGTTTTCCTGAGTTCATTTGATTTTATTTGGTTGTGCAGGTCTAGTGGTGTGTCCAAAACGTCATTAGAATTGACTCGCGTCATGCGGCGTCATTAATTATAACTCTCTTCTTGTGAGTGAAAAGTTTCCTATACGATTGTTATCTTGTTGTGTACCTAGCGTTAAGAAGTGTTGTGTACCGACCAAAATGTTAATTATAATAATATTGACCATTCTATGGATAAATTTTCGCGGCAAATATGTTGCAGGTACACATTTATCAACCGTGTTTATTGTCTTGTTGAACAAGATTCTTTGAAATGAAAATTAAATGTATAACATTGTTGTCTAATGAACTTTTACCAAGGCTGTTGTAGGTACTAAAATATAGTTGACTTGTATCATGTATGATATGATTACTATTATTAATTATTATTATTATTATGTCAAACCGCCTATTATGTGATCAAATGCTGAACTGTTACTTTACAATATCTCTTATTCCTTCCAATAAATGTTATTCTTCTGTATTCTTGCGTATTTACCATTGTGCTTGTTTGGTGGAGGTGCGGGGCTTACTCTTTCCTTGATGTGATCCATCAAATCCCTTTTACTCCTTGGTGGTTAGCTATTTGGGTCAGAACGAGAGGACAGTATTTGAAGGATGCTGACTACACAAATGTATAGCCTGTGTCGGGGAATGCAAGTCCAATCCATTCAAAGCGCCCTTCCACTAAGCTCTAACAAGAATGCCTATGGATAAACTCTAGCTTCTCTGTAGCAGTTTGATAGTTACGATCGTGGCGTTTTTTGGGGCTAATCGAACATGGTGCTTTTCCACGTGGATCAGAATGTTGTGGTGACGCCGAGGGAGGATTTGCTGCAGCCCAATACTTGTAGCATAAATGTCGGGGGCTCTAATTAATAACTTCTACTTGCTCAATAATGCGTCTCATTTAACCTTTCTTTATTGACATCTGTCCCATACAATACATTTTATGTAGGCCTACATCTTTGTACGTATTTCTTTCTCAAACATTATTGGTCTGCATTTTGACGGACCAAATTCTATTCTATTAGTATTCGTTTTCAATCGCCTAAAAGAGTTAACTTAACAATAAATGAGCTACTGTCACACACAGCGCAAACAGAAATCATATAGTATAGCTTTTTCGTTGGTGTCTTTGAAGTGGTGTGTTTTAATTGTTAGCTAAACCAATTAAAGTACGCCGCTTCAATCGTTTCTGTGGGGTGGTGAAGATCAACTGGATTACAACTTGAGGATGAGCATTCTCAGCCGTGAAGAAAATGGTAAAATTGTGAATTTTCGCGGGATGGTCTGTTAATTGCATATTACGGAATTACTTTTAGGTAAACAAATCCAATTTGAATAAAACGACTTACAGAACTTGTTAATACGATTCCCTCATTTAGAGAAAGAGCTTTTAGCGAGAGGTTAATTTGATGAGTGAAGATTGATGAACCAATCAGTAAGACGGATCAGATGAGCGAATTTAGCTGATGATTCCGTAGGAGTATGGGTACTTCCTGGACATGTACTCTTTTGAGTGGTAATTGTAAAAGTGGCCACTGGTCTTGATGCGGCTTAACAATTGGACGTCGGCGGTCTTGCTTCGCTCGTACGTCACTCGTCGGGCGGGACTTGCCGCGTACGTTCGCAGCGCCCTCTCGGCCCACGTCTGAGGGTGCGGAATGTCCCTGGTGAGCCCCCGTTGACGCCGGTCCATGAAGTCGATGACATCGTCGTAGTAGTTCTTCCGGTAATCGTACAGGTAATTGTATTGCAGGGTAGTCGGACGGCTCCAGTGCTTGAAAAGAATCAGCCGGTTGGGGTCTTTTGGCCTGGCCGGTTCGGGTTCTGGTTCTGGTTCAGGTTCAGGCTCGGCTGGTGCGGCTTCGCCTTCGGCAGGGACTTCTGCAGGAGCTTCTTCTGGTGGGGGAGCCTCCTCGACTATGTCCTCGGACAACCAATCAGGTTCATCATCCATGCTGAAATGAAAATTCCTTTGTGTTACGACGACATTATGTCATTAACGAGGCAACTATAATAGCTGAGTGCTTGTCAGTTGCGCAATTTCAATCGATTTGGGTACTAGTTTATCTTGCTCAATAGAATCTTTATTTAGTTTCGTTTGCTGGCTTCAGCTATTTATAGTTTGTCGGCTAGGCGTATCTTTTTAATTGTGAACGTTCTACCTCAGTGTCAAGGAAAGCAAGGTGACTAAACTACCCGGCAATTAAAGGTGAATTTGACGTCACCAGAGCATAGCCCATACTATTTCAAACGTATTTACTCAATTTTAAAATGTGATTGGCAAGTAACGACCATTTCAGACATTTCATTCCAAGACAAAATATGAAAATTAAGCTTGGGCTTGGCAAGAAAATGATGAGCATGCCTTTTAGCGATGGAGGATTATGCCACGAAACCTTCTGTCACTCTAAATTATCTGATTCATTAGTAGGCATCACATCTTCGCAATTAATTTAGTACCAAATTATTTCTAACTATTTGATTCTTCATCGCGGATTGTCGTAATATCCTGCTGCCAGAATCTTTAGTTTCACTTTGAGTAACGAAATGATGACTGGTACATGTCCAGCCAGTTACAGCGATAATTGTCACTAATCCTCAACTTTAATCTAGACAAAGAAATCCCGAATGTATTCACTTGTTTTACGGTCGACTTACTTCTAGTTTGTCTATATATTAAATTAATTAATAGTGATAATTAATGAATCAAGAATGGACTAATGCCAGCCAACCGATAAATTATCTAAACACAGTTTCAGAGCAGCATGGAGCCCATCTTACCTGAAGTTGTGATCTGGTGAATATTTGGGTGGCAACTGAGTGCTGGATCGTCGTCGAGACAGTGACTAAGACTACCCCTTCTTCCTCTTCTTCCCCCCGCGCCTGTCCGGGAGGAATGTAAATAACTCATTGTCGGTGCCAGACCCAAGACAATATAATTAAGCGTCTCCTAGGTGGTAAATGTTGCATCTACTTTACCTGGCGTGGCCGCATTAGTTGTTTGACACGGCGACACCCCTAATTTCGGCAATCATTTTCCTAACTGCAACGATCGGTGCAACGATTATGTTCTCATTAAACCAGTAGCCAACAACTCTGGCGTGTCTCGCGTTTATGGGCGTAATTCCAATTAGGCTACTTTACAGCCCAATTGGCAATCGCGATATATAGTGCATTCATAGAAAGTATGCTTTGACTTGGCGAAAATGTTTATTTAGAACAATTTGTGTCAAACTATTAACATTTTATGTGACAAGTGACAACGAAAAAAAGGTCATCGCAAAGCGTTGGACGATAATTTTGTGTTGTAGAACTAGTTGCACGAGCAATTGAACGCAGCCATTCTAAAAAATATATTTTCACCACGAAGCGTTGACTAGGAAATTAATTGATGCTGTTATTATGATCATAAGCAACCTGTTGTCAAATGATCTGGCGACCAGCCTAAACGATTAATAACTCAACCCGAGCCATCTTCATGGGTTATTACTTAAAACACTCTCTGTCTACAGGGAACCCAGGGCTGGCTGAATCCTGCCAATAATTTGATGTGCGAGAAGATTTTTCTGTGTGGACGATAGCCAGTTACGGGACGTCAGGGTTTTTCCCTATTATTGGCTGTTATTATTTTCACGTCAACGTTCATTCTCTTCGGCTCATTAGCATGCAAATAGCAACAACAAAGAGCAGATGACGAACAGGAACAATGGCTACTTCTCTTTTATTTCGTACGACGACTGTTACAATTTACAAAAGCCCGTGCACTCTAAATATGAATAATGAATTAGGCTCTAGGGAATGGAGTTTAATTTTAAAATATATGAAATATGCCTATATTAGTTTCGAGTCGAGGTATATATAAAAGCTAAAAAAACCGGCTAGGATTTTTTCGGCAGAAGTGGAAATAATTTACGCATGGCTGTTTAACTTGATTTTTTTTCATATTAATAATTCATTGCATATGCACTTACAATTCCGGTGGAAAATAACTTAATAATTTATTAAATTTTTGAGACTCATATCTCCTGACTTTAACCCAGTTATTAACAGTTTTTTTAAAAACTTAATAATTTCATCAAAAGATCATAATTTAATAAAAATGGATGATATTAGGCAATATTAGGTTTTTTTAACCAACAATATGTGACCAGAATCAACTAAAATCCTAACATTATCTGTAAGCTTTCCTTATTTAAATCAGCTCATTATTTTATGCCCCTTCCAAGTAAGGAATGGAGTCATGTGATTAATTAACATTGGAACTTACATCTTGTGTTTTACTTGGCGGGTACATCTCCCAGTAAAATCTATTTAGGAGCTTAATTCAGCCCAAGCTTGGTTTTTTAACACAATTTTGTAGACAGCTACTGGGGTCGCTTTTTTACGTCTATTTTTATCATTGTTATAGGTTTTCATCCTATGGATAGATTTGAATATTTGATATGAATGTAGCTGCCGTTCTCTGTTTTGAAGTGTTACCTTGTCAATCGTTGTGATACTCTACGATTATAAACGTAAGCAGAGTGAGAAAAGAGTAAACACAATCTGCGTCAACCACAGGCTAGAACTTTGGACAGAAGCCAAACAAAGAATACTAAACTAGTTCAAGCTATTTGTATAGGCACAGGTAGGACAGGGTTTTAGCATGCCGCTCTACATACAGAAATGCCTATCAATCAGGAATTTCATCTCATGGTTTTTAATCAAGTCTAATTAGTACTTTGTCTTTCATCTCAACAATCTGCAAACCATTTTACGAACCGTGTTATCACTGATTTTAGTTTACTGTATTCAGCAGTTTCAAATCATGCTTGACACTCCCTACGGGAAATAATTGGGAACGGAGTCAAAATAATATGTATTCTGTACTTAAACATGCAACACATTTCAAGAGTGGAAATTAATCAATCGACAACACATTCGCGCATTTCAAACGGTCTCAGGTTTAATCATAAAATAGTGCAATCTTTACACGTTTTCTTTATTTTCCTTTCCAGCAAAGTGTATCTTCAAGGGGTTGAAAGTAATATACAGAATAAAAACCAACAGTTGCAGACGGTTTGCGTTGACAGAGTATATCTTACAAAGCGTTACAAAGATTCTATAAAATAATAATGAAACTTGATGAAGTTAGAAAATGATAAAACGAAAGAAAACACCCAAAATATCTGTGAGCATGCCTCACATTCTGCAGACAACATCGGTTTCAACAACTCCTTTCCGAAGCAGCCAACTGCGATCAGAATCAACAATAATCCCCATTACGCGGACGTTGTTTAGAAGGTGACGGTCTTCTTCTGAGACGTGATGGTCGTCTTCTTGACGCGCATGGTGCTTGCCATGGCTTCGCTGCTCTCGTGATTCTCTTGCACTAGAGCACGCAGATGGTTGTTCCTCTTCTCTCTAGCAGCAGTGCGATCTGCCACCAACTCCATCTCAGCGTCCAGATCGGCAAGACGGTTGCGAGACTGGCGGGCTCGCATCAGAGCTGAAGGTCCAGCCTCCTCCTCGACCAAATCCTCATTGTGGCGACGATTTTGCCTGTCTTTCATAGACGTCCATTTCGTAAGCGTAGAGCTATCATCGTTATCTTCATCGGCCGATATCTTGAGAACTCTCCTCTTGAAGAATGGCTCTTCCTCCAGCGCAAAGCGTGTCTTCTCGATGATATCTCCACTCTTAAGGCCGACAGTGTCGAGTACCTTGTCCGAGTAATCGTAGCTGATCGGTTTTCTTTGACTCCTCAGAGTCGAGATCTCTGAGATCTCTTCCTCGAGCGCAGCGCGCGCTGCACGCGATGCTTGCAGACGCTTCATTGACGCGGCTACCTCGTCCTCTTCCTCTTGAAGCGCAGCGCGACCCGCTCGGCTCTCGAAGCGGCTGTTGGCACGGCCCTCGACAACGCCGTCAAACTCCTCCATCATAGATGACAGAGGGCGTCGACGAGACTCCAGCTCGGGAGACTTCTCGACCTCGCGGCGACGGCCGTCGGCAAGGGGTGAAAAGTGACGAGGGATGTCTCTGATCTCGCGGTCCAAGGAAGGCGCAGTGGAGTACTTGCGATCCAAGTGGTCGACCATCGGCTTGTAGTAGCGTTCGCTCATGTTGTAGTTGCAGTCGTACATCTTGGTGCGACGTGGACGAGTGAGGCGGCCCGACATGATTCTGGAAGCGATTAGAAATAAAAAACTTCTTACTGGATAGTTATCAAGCTGTTACCACGGACCAAGATGTAATGAAGGCTTTGTACCAAAATTGTTAAAGATGGCGAAAAAATGAACCGCTATGGTAGCTGAAGCCGCTACTAGTATAGGATCTTACACAACGTCAATGTTTTGCGAAAAGTAATGGATAACACTCTTTTAAGTGTTGAATTGTAAGCTGGCCAACAAAATTGTGAAAATATGTTTATAGAAAACAAGAGTGCTAAAGGGTTGGCTTGTGCGAAGACATCGTCACCTCGTGTGCAATCCCTCTGGTGTGCCACGTCATTGCTAAGCGTGCATGTCATCGCATACAAAGTTTAGTACTTTCACTCAAAATGTTGTATTATGAAAATTATAGTATCAATCGACATGGTGGCTGATCATTCATAGCAAATGCGCCCATTTCCAAATTTCGTATTGAATCGTTTACATATCATTGTACCAACGTCAGCGCATGTGGGTATCATATCATGTATAGGAAAGGCGAGACATAAAAATACGCACGCTTTTCGGCGTGGATTTATAAATAGTGTCGGCGTCCTCGACTCTAATTATAGTGTTTTACCAGGCTAGCGCGGACCTTTCCTGCATCGGGTTATTTCTGTGCTTAATTACTATTGTTGTTCGCATTTTAATAATGAACTAATTACGAAATTAACAAAGAGTATATAAGATAGGAGAGGCTTGATCAGACGCCAATCAATAACGGGATACCTCGGAGCATCCATCGATAATTTTGCCAAACAGAGTTCCTTTTCTTTTACATTGATTTGTCGGTCAAATTAAACATGCTTCTGGCAGATACTTGCTAACTTCCATACCATTCAAAAAAGTGTGTAGTCATTACTTATTAAGCAACAAAATGCATTTTACGGGTGTAATATTTAAGGTAGAGTATTATTTTTACCTGGTTGTCTGTCTGGTACGTTTGTGTCGATCTTTTCGCGAGCTCGTGCACACTAAGAGAAACTCAGAAGACTCCCCCCTCTCCGACAGCGAGCACCATGACCACAGTGCCTGGTCTGCCCACACATTCAACGCTTGATAGGTGGCCAACACTTCCACGTTATGCTTACCCGAAGCTTACACGCCATCATCGCAAGAATCACAGAACGTTAAACATATGATGGCGGATAGAAACACGGAATGGTTTAACGACTGTTTGGCTAAATTTCATTTGGAATGAAAAAATCTTCATGTTTCATGTTCATGGCATGCACAAAAATAATGGTTCAGACTTCCACATATTATTTTGATTTAATTATATTTGGCTGACGTCTACGCGATTCACGAACGACATAATTAGAGCCTGGAATCTGTCAATCGCGCGAGTTCCGTTCTATGCCCCAAATGGAAGTAGTTAGAGACCTTCTGGCAATGCCGTTGTAGCATGGGCTTATTCACCTGGCGGCCCGCGGTCCACGTCCGGCCCGCAAAATGGTTCCTATTGGACCACGAGTAATGTGTAACCATGATTCGTAAAATCTTATTAGAAATGTCACACAGTTTGGAGAGAAGGAAGATTGAACTCACCTTATACCGTCACTGACCTACCTAAAGTTCCCTTACAAATTCCCCCAATTTATCAATCTCAGCATTTAATTCCAGTGTACACACAAAGGAAATATTTTTATAAAGGGCCTAGGAATTCAAGATATAGGCAGCGGCAAAATAAAATTACCTGATTTCAACGACCTCATTGAAAGGAAAGGAATGAGTGCCTTTCATTTGCCGTCTTTATTTTACGAAATATACCCGCATCATAGCTTACATATTGTAATTAAGTAGGCCTGTAAATTTCTTCTGTAGCTTACGTCCGTATTCAAAGTCAAATTTTCCTAAATTGACTGCTGAATGACTAGAATTTTAAACGTGGTTTTTTTGCAGTTGCGCTATAAATAAGAGTTCACACTGAAGACGAATCTCACCCACAAACCTGAATTTAGGTAGCAATATACAATATATAAGCAATATAAACCCCTTTCAACTTCATAAAAGCTCTAAATAGACCATAAAAGAGCTTCAAACTGATCTCTTGTGCCTTGTGAAAATATGCAAGGTTATCCTGCCAGGTGGCCATATGCTTCTCTTTCCCATAGCAGATGAAGCAGAGTCAATCTAGCACCAAGTTTTGTATCTTTATATATTAAGTTGGGATTACCAAATTTTATAAACTTATTGCAAACTTGCTCCTATGCCCTCAAGGTTAGCTAATAGCTGTCAAAGATGTAGGTGGCCACAACTGGGTAGGGGGCCACAACTGGGTACTCTACCCTACCACTCGTTTGCATCGGATCAAATCTGCTCTGAAGTGGCCGTGACTTAGGAGCCCCATGAACATGATATACCGACCCTCCAGATCGTCGTCGTCCTCACAAACGATTGCGAGGCGGACGGCTGAATCTCCGAATGAGAGGATTTTATCCTGGAAATGCTACACGGAGCATCACGTTGTCGCCTTGTCCTTGAGAACGGTGTTGGAGCAGAGCAGGTAATCTGTAAGAAAACCGTCTACCATTATTATTCGTTACCCCGTCCAGCAAATGCATACAGCATTACTGACGTCATTTCTCCTTCTGACATTTTCAAAAAAAAAAGCGAGATTCGAAGGAGATTGCTCCGTGCTCTACGCCTACAGATCACCGTAATGCTGTTGTGAATAATATGGTTGTGCTGCTATATGTTCCACTACTTTTAGGTATCTTAATTCTTAGTACTGTGAACTTACAATTTCTACGGAAGGGGAAAAAGATTTCAGAGACTGGAATGTATCAGCCTGTCCAATTTGATTTGAACTCCAAGCACCAAGAAATGTTGGATCAGTGGCGACAAGGTTGATGTGAAAGCTGGGCCAAAAAATGTACTTTCCTCGAGCTTATCGAAACAATGCTTAACCAAGTTATGAAATATACAAGAGTGTCCGCCCTCCACACCTAACAAAAGAGTGTGGCCACTGGGGTGATATCTGCTTGGACGAAATATGGTAGATAACGCTAGCAGCCATAAGGTATCACTAGAGAATGACTCCTATTGGCTGTTAGTCTATCCGCCATTATTTGTCCAGACTGACAATCCCAATAAAAGACATTGCTTTAAGAAACCACCCCAATATGGCTACACTCTGACTAATAAGGCACTCTAATGGGTACTACCCGAAGACCGAGGGTCTTCACAATGTGCACGCTACTTTTTCAATGCTACATGATCCGAAAAAGGGCGCTTCTAGCTGCTAGCTGCTTACTTTTCTAACTGAATTTTACACCAAACTACAAACAACGCCACCAAAAACCAAACTACACCAAAAACAGTGTAGAATGTATTACTTTTTTGAGACTCATATCTCCTGACTAATTTCAGCACTATAGTTTTTAAAAAAACTGTTAATAACTGGG
>QKMV01002104.1:0-14052 GCA_003287335.1 Lednia tumana
ATTTATTTGTTATTTATTTTTTGTTATTTATATTGTTATTGGGAATTAATTTGTGCATTTCTTAGCAGCGTTTCCCAGTTAAATAGCAGTTTTTTGAAAACTGGTGCTAATATTAAGAAGTAGACGTAAGTCTAAAGAAATTGATAATCTATCTATCTGCCTTCAGCAAATCAGCTGTTTTTCTGAGCGATCGATCTTACCCGTAACCTCCCGAACCGCTGCTCGCTGAGAAGCTGCCCCCAATGCCCCCAAAGCCGACTCCAATGCTGCCTTGGGAAGAGAAACCGGATACACCCCCATGGCCGCCACCGCCATATCCGCTACGTCTGTAGCCACCGCCGTAGAAAGAGTCATCTTCGTAGCTACCTCCATGGTGACCGTAACCTCCATGGTGTCCATATCCTCCGCCGTACCCTCCGCCATAACCTCCTCCATAACCTCCGCCATAACCTCCGCCATAACCGCCGCCATAACCACCGCCATATCCGCCGCCATAACCGCCGCCATAACCTCCCCCATATCCACTCCCATATCCTCCGCCATAACCAACCCTGAAACACACAAAACAAAGCAACGTTCGGAGACGGAAATCTCGGCATTTTTCAGTTCAATTTCAATTCAATTCAATTCAATTTCCATTCCATTTGATTTCCATTGTACTTCATTCAATTCCATTTCAATTTAATTCCATTCCATTTCAATCCAATTTATGTGATTTTAATGTTTTAATTTATTCTTTACACATTTCCTTACTAAACAGCAACAGAAACATTCGTCTTCTAAATGTAGGAAACTGAAAAGAAGCCCACTTGAGATCTTGTGTGTGGGCGGACCAATAAAGGTTATTCCGACGATGAGACTATAAGTGAACCAACTTGAATGAAGAATGGATTAAATACTAAACAAAAGTGCCCAGATTTCGATTTCGTCAATTTTCACATCCACGAGTGTGAAGAAAATAGTTATCGAACTTGGCTTTTCTCACCCCGGAGAATGTTACGATTTACCCGATCAACACTTTCTGGAGAATTGCCTTAGGCCAGAGAGAAAATAATCCAATTTTATACGTCCGCTAGTATGGCTTGGCTTCAAATATTTATACGCAATAGTACAAGAGCGGTACATGATACACAGCAGTATTATTTGAACCTGTTTGAACACTCCAACGAAAACTATTCGGAGACACTTTCGATTGTAAGCCCGATGCCGATATCTATCATCTTAGTCATCCGTGCATCTTTATGTATGTCAACCTTAAAGGTTGTAGTAGCGTAGCTGTAGCTCAAGTCTCAATGTCGCAATCCATGCACCCATAGGCTAAAATTAGGAAACAAAGCCTCAGCTCAGCCTCAAAGAAAGAACGCGCTCATTAATTTTAATTCGTTTCCCATTCATGATCTCCAATTCACTAATCTAGAATAATAATCCCATTTAAAATGGCAATTTTCTCGGACTTCACATAGTTCGGTATGAGGTATGGTACTTATATTTCAGATTTCACGCATGTGAACCCCATGACTCTGCTTTATTTACTTCTTCTCTCGGCGACTTAATATTTCTCGGCGATACGGTTGTAATGATTACACGAGTAATGAGTAATGCGTAATGCCTGGCATGAGCATGACTAATGACAAAATTACCAAATGTATGCTTTTTTCCACATGCGCGCACTGCTATGGGTACCTATAGGTACTAAAAAGTGAAACCCCTATTACATATATGTGTTTTCTTTACGAAGCTAGTTTCACACAATCTCTTGGACCCACATGTTCCAAAATCGTTGCCAATTGTCAGCATTACGATGCTACCCAAAGTCGACCGACAAATTGGTTGTTAACAAAATACTGATAGTTATGCGCTCAAGCTATCCGCGATTAGCGATGAGCAAATCCTGAAACTGAAAGCGAACCGTCCCAATATCGAGTCATCAAATCAGATGGGCGAATAGCGCGCCAATTCACTGAGATAATAATATGGTTTACTACAGTGTGTTTGGGCGCGGGGCGCGCTAGGCTCGGTGATTTTTCGATGTACGTGCCAAGCCATTTGTCGTGTCATTCATTCCTTTCATGCACTTGGGCCAGTCAGGGTCCCGAGTCAAAACTCAAAGATACGTCCCGAAGGTTGTTTCATTGTAAAAGTGTCGAGGTGTCATTCGCGCGTCGATCCGTCGTTCCTTTGCTTTTCTGACATGAGATTTACAAGGAGGGTTGCGCAATGTGTTCGGCCGGTCACCAAACTTCACAGAACGTATGTGGTGTGCAATATACCTATCATTCAGAAATCTAGGTCAATTTAACCCATTATTTCACACACTCGTATTGGATTTGGTTTTTATGGATTGAAAACATTTTTTAGTTAATTGCTGAGATGAAGGCTTTTGAAAAACCCATTTCTTCATCACACCACTTAATAAACACGGCATGCATAGGTCTGAGTGTAAATCACGTAGAAATCACATAAATTGCCATACCTGTGGTCACACATAAAACTTTAAACTACCTAGCCATAATAGTTTGGAGCTCTTTGTCCATAAAAAAAAAAAAATAACTGCAAATACAAATTGTGTAGGTGGTAGCACTCCTTAAAATGTTATTTAATATTTTCTTCCTTCTACCATTGCTTCATAACTTCTCTTAGAACTAACTAAATCTTCCTTGTCTCCCTCAAACATACGTCTATCTAAATTCTAAATCATTCCATTTTTTTCCCTAGCCTAACGTACCATACTTAAACCAAGCTAAGGACAGTCTATTAGCATATCAGATACAGCATATTCACAGCACAGCAAGACTAACAGGGCCACCAGGGTCACAGATCACAAGTCACAAATCACAACTCAAAACTGTGTTCAAATTTCAGACGGAATATTATGTAAATTTACGCGACCTCACAAAATCCGACAAAACGACGAACAGAATTTCGGAAATCCTGGTGGTGACAGGCGATGTATTTGCCTACGAATGATTTGCATAGTGCGGTCGCGCTCACCATACATGACTCTGAGTCTGGTCTCTCGACTTATTGAAAAAAAGCAAACAAAAACGGCCAAGTCAAATAGTATTGTTTCTTGGGATTACAATAAGCTGGAAAACATTCTTTTTATGTAGCATGCATTATTCTATTCAAACCATTTTTGTTCTAAATGAAGTAATCAGGTTAGATTCAGAACCCGCGTTGATTGTAAACAAAAACAACAACGAATGGACATGTTTTGCTTCTAGAACGAAGTGATTGTCTGGAGCAATGGCTGGCCAAAAGGCGTATAATTCATATTCACCAAACTGTTGAGCCCATTTGCAGTTTTTGCCGAGGGGTTCGTCACGGGTTTGCGCGGGTTTGGGAGATTGATGTGGTGGAAAGGACTTACCCGCCGTGCGTAAGCCCCAACGCCTTCCCGACGATCAGCCCCTTCCCAAATCCGATGGCGCCAATTCCGAGGCCAACTCCCAGCCCGATCAACCTCTTCTCCCGCTTCAGCTCCCGAGGGCTAGAGTTATCCGCTTCCAAGCCAACCGCATCTGGAAGAATTCACGCAAAATGTCACTCACATTTTATGTTCACAACTATTGGCAAACAACATTAGCCGACAACAGCGTTCATTGTAAAGGTATCAGCATTTTCAACAAGCTTCCAGCGACAGTTCAAGAAATAACAACTGAAAGAAAATTAAGAAATAGTGTTTACAAATTAATGAAATAAAACTAATTAAAAAAATTCTTAACATTCAAACCCAACTGGGATTGAACTTTTTTTTTGAAAACTAGTGCGAAGCTTACGAGATACCTACACATGAGTCAAAAGAATTTTAAAGCAAAACTCATCGGTTTTTGTAAATGGTTTTATATATCAAACTGTATCTTCTCTGTATCTTCGAATTGTATCAAACCCTCTAACCGTATCTTCTAAAACTTGAAACTAGTATTTTGAAAATCTGTCATTTATATTGTGCATTCATTATCTCGCATTGTATTTTTGTATTATGTATAAATGCAACTTATAAAAAAGATACAATGCAAGTTAAATGAAACGCTAGATTAAAGAAATCTGTATAATTGTATACGCACCCTGCAGATTGTCGTCAGCTTCAGCTAGAGCCGCCAAGCCCACAATCACCACCGACAAGACCAATAGCGCGAATAGTTTCATGGTGGAATGTGAAATGTGTACGGGCTAACTTTTGGTGGCGAACTTAATCTGCTATCGGCCAGTTTCGAAGTAATGAGTGGCATGTGCTGTTGGAATCCTTCCTTTTTATACACGGCCGAGTAGGGAAATTGAAGCGGTAAGCGCGCAGCTAGCCCACCTTGAAGGCGATTGGCTCTCGACATGTCCGTACCCTACGAATACCACGAGCCGAGCGGGCTTTTGCAATTTGCAGATCGCACTAACTTACAGTCACACCAATGTTACGTATGACGGTATGATATCGTATCAACTTACTTACCAAACCAACCGCCGCCCGCGCGGTCGCGTAGTTAAGTGTGGAAGATTGGCAGATTTATAGCTCCTCTCTTTTGCAGCTGACATGCAGCTCTTCGACTCATTGCAGCTAACGTGGCTACAAGCAGAAGAAACAATAGACCTATTCCAGTCAAGAAAAGAATACTAGATGGTACTCACTACCCACTAAGTAAAGCCACTTGGGTTGTGATTGTCCTATCCTGTCTGGGTTGAATGCCAAAGCCAACTTGTATCAAATACCCAAATTTGTACCAAGTTGGTTTTTGCATTTAGCCCAGTCAGGATAGGGCAATCACAGCCCAAGTGGCTTTTCTTAGTAGGTATATATAGTATTCTTTGCTTGGCTGGAATAGGTCTATTGAAATTACCATTGCAAGCGACGCGTTAAGATAAACGGAAATTCTTTGAAGTCAAAAAGAAAAAATCAGCACATTATCAAGACTATAGATCCCGGTCCGAAATGTATTTGTAACTTTTATGTTACAAGGGAGTAGGTGGTTATCAAGAGAAAAGATGCGACACATACATTAAACATACAAACATAATCGAAACGTTTGTTCGGAGTGGCTGAAATCTACCAATCTTCCACACGACACACATTTCGTATATATGCCACCCGGTGGTGGCGACAGAGAGAATCCCAAGCTCAAGCTCAAGCTCATTGCTCCAAAAGGATTCTTGGTTAGTGGAAGTAACTTACATTTTAGCTAGACATTTTTTCATCATTTTTAGACTCAAGTCTATCCACGTTCTACGAGCTTAGCACTGTACTTTCTAAAAGTTGATTTACAAACTGCGTGTGTTTGCGAAGAAGTCCGTTAAAACTTTCCCAACGTCTCGTTCACTATGCTGTTTACTTCTTCACATGCCAGTTTTTAAAGTAGTTTTAATGATAGCTTGGACTTTGTTTGAAATGAGCGTAGGCTCATAAAGATGACACTTCACGAAACAAAACATTATTTGACTTGAGTTAACCTGAATTGCCTAATCAAATAGATTTGGGAAATGCTAGAGAAGCACCAACAAGAGAAAGAGCATCTGGTTTTTGCACGAAGATCAAATCTGCTAGACTACTGAATTGATCCTAACTTTGTGGGTCACGAAAATGTATTATTTAATTTGCTACCTATGATAACGTAACGATTCCCATACGATTATCTTGCAATTATTAATGTTCACTGGCTAATCGATAAATAAATGTAGAAATGAGTTAAAGTTTTCATATAGCCATGTTCCTCACCGCGGTGTTCAGAGAATTGGAAACGGTCGGTGGCCTCGGGCGAGTGCTGAGTATCAGTAACACGTAGTGTAGACACCACCCAGCCCAAGGCCACAGGGTAGTGCTGAATTACAGTTGCTTTTGATGCCACATTCCAGGCACTTCCTATTTCCCGGCATTTCCCGAAGTGACAAACCTCAAGCTGGTCCCTTTCAGATGCTGTGACACGTTGTCAGTTACTATTTCCAGTATTGTCGTGTTGCCCAGGCCCAGGGGCCTTATTTCCATGGAAAAGGAAACTCTTTCCATGCATAGGGAAAAAAGTGTTTGCGTACTGCTTATAGCATCGAGGAGATCAGATTTTCTTTCTATTTCCAGCGAAAGTGAACCCGAAAATTGCTACTCAAGCAGGGCCGAGGGCGGCAAATTGGTAGGGAAGGCAAATCTGTAGGGAGGCAAATGTGTAATCGCGGCAATTTTGTCCGAATTGATGGTCTGGGCTGGTCCATGCTGTCTTCGAAGGAGGCTGCGTCGAAGCGACGGGTCATCTACGTACTTGCCTTACCTCACCTATTCCATGTTCAAGGCTATGCATGCCATGCGGCCAACGTGCCATTTATGAATTATCTCTACGAAATATTGAACGAATCTACAGAACGGTTTGGCATGTTGGATACAACGGTTCTCGCGAGATCACCGAAGTTAAGCAACATGGCGCTGGGTCATGGGTGGCCGAACGCTTTGGCATGTTGGATACACCGGTTCTCGCAAGATCACCGACTAGGCAACATTGTGCTAGGTCATTGGTGACCGAACGGTTTGGCATGTTGGATACAACGGTTCTCGCGAGATCACCGAAGTTAAGCAACTTGCGCTGGGTCATGGGTGGCCGAACGGTTTCGCATGTTGGATACACCGGTTCTCGCAAGATCACCGACTAGGCAACATTGCGCTAGGTCATTGGTGACCGAACGGTTTGGCATGTTGGATACACCGGTTCTCGCGATATCACCGAAGTTAAGCAACATTGCGCTGGGTCATGGGTGGCCGAACGGTTTGGCATGTTGGATACACCGGTTCTCGCAAGATCACCGACTAGGCAACATTGCGCTAGGTCATTGGTGACCGAACGGTTTGGCATGTTGGATACACCGGTTCTCGCGAGATCACCGAAGTTAAGCAACATTGCGCTGGGTCATGGGTGGCCGAACGGTTTGGCATGTTGGATACACCGGTTCTCGCAAGATCACCGACTAGGCAACATTGCGCTGGGTCATGGGTGGCCGAACGGTTTCGCATGTTGGATACACCGGTTCTCGCAAGATCACCGACTAGGCAACATTGCGCTAGGTCATTGGTGACCGAACGGTTTGGCATGTTGGATACAATGGTTCTCGTAAGATTACTGAAATTAAGCCAAATTGTGCTGGGTCAGAGGTATGGATGGGTGACCATTTATCCCAAGACTCATTTCTGTTCGGGAGAGGGATTGGAGGGTTTGAAGCTAATACAACAGCTTCGCTCCCCTTGATATCAACCTCTTGACAGCACGGATTAGTGGAGGAATCCTGCTGTTCGAGTTGTACCGTCCTTCGAAAGAGACGTTAAGCGGTGGTCCCCTTGGTGCATTTCAATAGGGGTAGGCTTCATGCTGAACCCGGGTTCCCTATCCCCCTGTTAAGTTCATCATCATTCTCATTATCATCCTGTCATTATACCGACGCCATATGACCAATGGCCCTGGACGACGAGTCGAGTGCGTCGTTAAACAAGAAGTTATGTCAGATGGTCAATAGAGGGGTTTCTCTTCAGTCACGTTAAATGAACGACAGCTTGTTCCACAATGTGGCCGTTTCGAATCTAAAAAAGTATTGAAAATTGTGAAAAGCCAATGTTTGGACTGTAATAATTAGTTAGTTAGCTCTGTTACTACATCAAAGGCGTTCATTTGAAGGCGGAAAACTCTTAAATCCTCCACTACCTGTCAAATGTACTCATGGTCGCCCTCCTCTGTGTCACCATTTTAGTCTCAGCCCCGTCCAGTGGCTTAGCTCGGTAATGCAGACCCTCGGGGGAACAAATGTAAATGGGCTCCCAGCTTCCTTCAGCACCTTTGGGGAGAGGAATTCCCAATTGAGCCCAACATTTAAAATATGTTACGATTACATGCACACAAGTAAGATGTTTTATTGATTCTCGGTGATCGGAAACGTTTGGGTAGCACTAGCACATTCGTTTCCACCTAAGAGCAAATGAGTCAGTCTTATGCGGTTGCCAACAAATTGCTTGTATTTGTGGTGCTTTCCTCCGAATCCGAATCGGAGAGTTTATTGGTCTCATCGGGCTTTTGTTTTTTAATCGAGTTATAAGCACGATGATTGAGTTCAAGAGGCTCGACCATCTTCATTCTCCACCTCCATTCTCCATTCTCTGCGTTTGGATGTCTATGTCTTTGGTGCAACGCCACTAACCCAGCCAACCACTGTTCCCCAACGACCTTTGGCATTTTGTATTTCGCGCTAATCAACTAGTTCGTTAAGTCACCAACAACACTGATATTTTGGGAGGGACTTTTTAAACCGCACACAAGGTCTCTAAAAACACAAAGCAATTAAGACATGTACATGAAATTGTGGCATTAACAACAGAATGCTTATATTTTCATCACCGTCTGTAAGTGTAGAAACTAATTAAAACAATACTGCTACTTGAACTAACTACTAAAAAAAATATTTTTGTTCGCATTGGTAGCACTGATAAAACATGGCGACATATGGAGCGAGAGAGAAAGAGCCCTCTCGCTGAACCATAGTCAGTCCAGTTCAGCTGTATGCGTTACTTTTTGTTATTGTATTTGTATGTCAGAATACTACGTTTATAGTCTACAGGAAAGCCGAAATCTGGGGCCGATTTTGCAAAATGACGTCCAAGAGGTAAATCTGTGTTCCTAGCAAACCATACTACTTGAGCCGTGGTTCTCAGACATCTGAAGATGCTGCCATTGTCAAGCATATAATATGCCCAATAATCTTGCTTTACTATCAAGTAATTCAATTTCCATCTGCAGGCCCAATATTTAAAGCCCAATTTGGCACGGAGAGCTACAAATTGTGAATGGCTTTTCGTAATTCTAACCATCTCAACTTATTATAATGTGATAACCAATGCAACAAACTTCTATATACATCTGAGAGAGTGCACGATTCCTTACCTTTGGCCAAGCTACTCAAAATTTGCCTGGGGTTGCCCTGCCATGTACGACCACTTAGAGGAATTTTTAAATGTTATTGTCAATTTTTAAATACAAGATATAGTAGTTTTTGGGCATACAGCAGGTAGTGGATGAATATTCTCAGTAGATCTACCTACCTATTAGAAGTCAGGAAACCATCGCCAAATATCCAGAGGGACTATCTCTGTTATGTTAAAACTACAAAATATTGTCATCATACCTAAATGTAGGCAGTTGAACATAACTTCTACCAACGATACTTATATGCATTTAGACTTCTGATTTTTAGATACCAAGCCTTCAAGCTGGGGTAAGAGTATTGCTGTATTTACGGCTCTTTCAACGATATCTAGAAATGAGCAAAAATTATGCAGATAATAACAGCTGTATCAAACACAAAATTGTTAAGTCTAAATGCCATCGCCTCAGGGGCAGACTTCCAAAGTATTAGTATAGGAAATTATGAGGCCTATGCATTATGATACAATTCAATACATTTTTTATAACTTTGTTATCAGCTGAGGATGTTGAATCACATACTTCCTGTTAGAAGATAATAACGTGTTCATTTATTCACTTCTTTAAGATGTGGATTGTAACAACAAAATAAGGTCCCTCTTGGTCCATCTTATGGCTCTATAAAATTACATCTAAAATATTCTGTAAGCTTAACTAGCAATTTTAATAACTATATTAGTATGTAAAATCTTTCAAGTTGAATGAGCACATATTGTTAGAAAAAAAGTAAGTGGATAACACTGATAATATAATTATAAAATAAACCACAACGTTTCAGTCACATAAACAAAAAGTGGTACCATTAAATTTTTTACAGCATTTCTTTATTTGTACATTAGATAGAAATATGATTTTTTGTCGGTCAAACCCGACTGCGGCCCAATTGATTGTGGCCTACCCCGAGACCCGAAGGGTAAGAATTTTAATGGCCCAAAACGGCCCAAACATTTCCCGAAAAGTAAAGGCCATACCGGCCTGAGTGAGTTTGAATTTGGTACACATGAATAAACAAATCTTGTCATTTTTTAAAGCCAAACGCTTAGCTTGGCTTGGTAAATTTTCATAAGCATTCTCCACCCTACCTTATTAAAACAGAACATTGGAAACATCTTTTATGTATTATCAAATATGCATCTAGATTAGTAATGTAAGTGGCTGGTTTGCCATAGAATATATAAGAAAATATTTACCCTAAGTGGGTGGTATTTAGTTGCCATTGTTTATTTTGCAAATCGGGTAACTATTATGCCAATAAACGAAAATGTACTTATTTGCACAACCTTACCTGCTATTGTTTTTACTTTTTAGCGAGCTGAAAAAACTATCGGAGGAGAGCTTAACAAGGCAGCCTGAAGAGGTGTTCGACATAATCTGCAAGCTTGGAGAAGGCTCCTATGGCTCCGTTTATAAAGCACTGCACAAGGAATCGGGCCAAGTGCTGGCCATTAAGCAAGTGCCGGTTGACACAGATCTCCAAGAAATAATTAAAGAAATATCAATAATGCAACAATGTGACTCTCCATGGGTCGTCAAGTACTATGGAAGTTATTTCAAAAACACAGACTTATGGGTAAATAAAACCTGAGTTTAATTATGTCTTGACACTTGAATTTTCATGTAGTTTTGCTAAAGAGTTCCAAAGCTGATAATCTAAGCATGAAATTCACCAAGCTCTAGTTTCCAAAGTCCAATTTAAACATCTAATTGAAATGTTATCTAGAGCAAAATATTTGCTGTTGACTCGATTTGATCTGAGCATGAATATTTGTATTAATTACACACTTCACAGTTTTGATCCCTTATTTTATTTTCAAAATGTTTCCGATATTTCGAAATGTTGTGAAAATAAAATACCCTAGTAAAATCGTGAAGTGCTCTATTAAAATTTATTCTCTAGCAGCTCTGTAAGTTTCCAGCATTCTATGAATATTTATTTTGGTTCATAGAGGAAAGAGTTTTAAGTGTAGATTTTTTTGTGCAAAATTCCGTAAACAGTAGGTACCTACCTGTCGTATAAAAATGTAGATGGTAATTTCACATGACTGGGTACACTTGACGTAAACTTAATGGATGTTTGCATATCTACTACTGTTGTCTACAGATTGTGATGGAATATTGTGGAGCTGGGTCCGTTTCTGATATCATGCGGCTGCGTAAGAAAACGTTGACGGAAGACGAAATAGCTACAATATTGTGTGATACATTAAAAGGCCTTGAATATTTACATCTAAGACGCAAAATTCACCGAGATATAAAAGCTGGCAATATTTTACTAAATACCGAAGGACATGCGAAACTGGCTGACTTTGGGGTTGCTGGACAACTGACTGTAAGTGTATATTATATAAATTCCTATTTTCTCTGACCTCACAAAAATTTTTCGTTATTCACGATATTTTTTCCTCTTAGGACACGATGGCAAAACGCAATACTGTCATAGGCACGCCATTTTGGATGGCGCCGGAAGTGATACAAGAAATTGGCTATGATTGTGTAGCAGATATTTGGAGTTTAGGTATAACTGCGTTGGAAATGGCCGAAGGAAAACCACCGTACGGGGACATTCATCCGATGAGAGCAATATTTATGATTCCTACGAAACCACCGCCTTCGTTTCGAGAGCCAGATCAGTGGTCGTCAGAGTTCATTGACCTCGTCAGCCAATGCCTGGTCAAGAATCCAGAAGAAAGAGCAACTGCCTCCGACCTTCTCCGCCACAGTTTCATAGGTTGGTAATAGAGAGGCTTTTAAGTGCCTTGCCTGGCATATCTGTTCAATTGAGTGAAATTATGGAAATGCATTTTATTAACTGGTTGCAATGTGCATGATCCTTATTGTTGAAGGCAATGCCAAACAGCCAAATATCTTAAGCCAAATGATCGCTGAAGCAAGAGAAATTCGGGACAATCAGATGTACCGAAACAGTTCCAGATCTAAAGGTGGAAAAACGAATCTAAACGATGACTCGGTAAGAGCGCTGTTTATTATGCCTTGTGAATGATGCTAGTGAAACGAATAAAATATATGTGATAGTAGTGCTCGAATTGGGTTAAAAGAGGTGGAAGTATGGTGTACGATCATGTGTGGTGTGCCTGGAAGATTGTTCCTGGGGGGGGGGGGGGGCAAGAACAGGCATGGGTCTCCAAATTCGAAAGCGTTGCACGAAAAATTTTGATTTCACAGATGTTTAATGCACTTTTAGCCCTCAAAGGAGCTCTTTTTTAAAAATCGAAACATGGCGTGTATCTTACACAACGAAGAGCTTAAAAATTTTTGACCAGGGATGCTAGGAGCAATTTTAACCGATTTTTATTTTTAAAAATTCAGCTTCCTTCTGCTTAGAGGTTTTGTAAATTCTAGGAGGTAGCGGTATGGTTTGTAAAATGGCGAGAAGTGCCAGTATGCTTTATTGTCTCATGCCGTCCCAATTCGAGCACTATGCTAGAATGTAGGTACAATGAATTGTACCGGAAAAAGCTGAAAATGTGTGTGGTTAGCAAAAACTATCTTGCAGAAAGGATGGATGGAGGTTGGATGTAGAGCTGTTCTTGATTGCAGGATGACGAAGATGGTGGCGACATGGTGAATTCCCTCACAATGGTGCACTATCCCCAAGACGGCACTCTAGTTCCTTCGCATGACATGCTCGATTGCGGCACGTTGATTGCACCTTTGACTCCGATGGCCCCAACGGCTCAGGATGGCTCGCTACTGCATACGGATTTGGGGACGATGGTGATCAATTCGGATAATGAAGAAGAATCTACTATGAGGAGTACGAGAAATTTAGCTTTCCTTTAAATTCTTGAGCCTATCTCTACTGGCCTCTGCTCAGTGCAATTAATGGGCTTGAAATCAATTCAAGTGCAATTAACACAAGCTGCAATTAATTAAATTATCTTTTAGGGCATGACACTGGGCCCGGTGACGGTGGGAAAAAGTATCGTCCCCTATTTTTGGATCACTTCGATAAGAAGGAAGCCGAGAACATGAAGGTTTGTGGTGTTTTTTCCATTTATTTAGTCTTAATTAACAAGTAACACAGGTAGGCTGGCGCACCACAAGTGTGCAATCTAATAAAACTTACATGAACATAAATGATGGTGCTAAAAAAACAGTTAGTGGTTTAAGTTATAAATTATTGGAACACTACTATCGTTTGAAACTTGTCATTCGCAAGGAGTTGTACCCCAGACTGACAGCCTCTTGGTTCAATTTCAACTTGGGAGACAACTTGACATCAGCTCACGTTTATCATTGGTCGTGTAGCTCAATCGGTTAAAGCATTAGAGCACAAATCTGTCCATCACAGCTAGATGAATGCTTTTCCTCATTTTACGCTTCTTCGCACCTCGCATTTTGTCATGATAGCGACAGTGGAGTGCCTGTGATGTGACACGAGAATATTCTCTGAGCATTTTATAGAAAAAGGTTCCAAATTTGAATGCTGTTTTCGACTAAAACTCGCAGCATAGCACATGTTGAAAATTTTCTTCAGTTTTCAAATGCACAAGAAGGTACCAAGATAAAACCATGAGAGCAAAGTACCTCTGATCCTTTTCCTTTTATTTCCTGAGCATTGACGTTACTCAAAATAGTACTATACCTATTTTGAAGATTATAATATTCAGGGCTATTTGGAGAAAATGGTCAGTTTGGCGAACATTCTCCATATGATTATGCTCGAGCATTTGACGTCGCTAAGAGTGTCGGGGCTGGATGCACACACGTAGGCAACAGGCCATTGCCGATCTCGATGTTCCAACGTTGGTCCAATTTGCGTGTAAATGACGACTTTCCGTAGAAGCGTGATGCACAGTGTGGGTAGAGAGCTCGGGCTGGGTGGCGTACTGCGTTGCCATTGGACCGGAGCCTCCACTAGTCCGTGCCGAGACCATTCAGGGCTCGGGCTTGAGACCATTATCGAATATTGTAGATGCTACATTTTTCAGAAGAGGTGGATTTTAGGATGCCTCGAGTCAAGAGGGCTTCATAGGTATAAGTGGCCACATTTCGCTGGTGCAAAGTCCAAGTTCACTCTCCTTAAGGTCGGGGGAGACGCAACTGGGAAAACCCTGCCGATTTTCAGTTTGTTTTAATTACTGCAGCTAAACCAAAA
>QKMV01002105.1:0-14051 GCA_003287335.1 Lednia tumana
CCCTCTTCCCTGTTAGGTTCATCATCACCCTCATTATCACCCTATCATTCACCGACGCCAATAGACTAGTGCCACAGAGCTAGTTGTCAATACAGTGCGTCGTTAAACACCACTAAAAAAAACAAAACATTAAAAGGGCTGTAACCCCTCGTACAAAAAAAAAAATCACTTCAGAATTAACTTTTGTTAGGAATTTATAGGTAAAAAGCCAATTTGCTCTCATCCAAGTCAGAGGAACAATGGCCAAATCCGCTGCTTTCCGGCTGGGGTGCTCAATTCGAAATCTCTTATAAGGAATTATATAGGTAAGCACCTAGGAGTAATTTTAGTGCAAAAAATATTGGGGACTGATGACAAATTCTTTCATATTTGCTACGTTCAAAAAAAAATAGCTCTGTCACAGGTAGTTTATTTTATCGACAGTCAGGTGATTACTGAAGGAATGTGTCTTAATTTACGCATATATGTGCGTTACTCTCGCAACGATCGAGTCGCCGCGTCCGTTGATTGAAATGTAATTAATTTGTATACATTCGTAGGTCCATAATATTTATTTGGAAGGCCATTTTAGACTCCCACATTGCATTCAAGTCTGCATGAACTCGGGGAAGAGGAATTCGTTTATTGAGTACATACATTTTAAAATTAGGTTTTTGGAGTATACGGATTTCTGTTTTTTTTTTTTTTACCTATTATGCGATGCTGCTTTCGGTTTTTTCATACACAGACGAACATATGTTTATCAGGTTGTAATATAATATCATTCAATTTGCTGACCCCGATGCTGGGATTACTCGATCACGAAACTTGGTTCATTTTCGATATGAAAAGCCCAATTGTCAAGAGTCAAGATGTGTTCGATAGATTTGGAAGATTTCACGTCACGACAACAGTTTCCTTGCATAATGTTTTTCTGTCCAAGCTTCTCATTGCTTTCTCTAGGTATTAATTGGTCCGTGATCGTAATTGAACAAATTGAAATGTCGTGGTGAGGTTTCAAAATTTGATTCTAAATATTACAACTCGATAAATGAAGTGGAAACCAACCGAATTTGGCAAATATAGAGCTGGTGAGAACTGGAGCCTTAAAGTCTAAACCATGGATTTAAAGATTAGGAAATAGACTCGATCCATGTGCACTGGGAATATTCTTTAACATTCCTTGAACATTTTAAAATTTTTAGATTCATATCTTTCTCCTAATCTGAGCACTTTTTTCAAAAAAACTTTTTATAAACTGACTTTGAATGCTAAGAAATCCACTACAACTTCCCAGCGTTTCGTACAGTCTCATTACTTCTTCATTCCTCAGCCTGTTAAATGGACGACTAGTGAAAAAGGAATTCCAGAGTCAATCAACGTTGTGGGACAATGCTTTTCTTATGGCGTTAAAACTCCCCCGATGTTGATCGCCTCTGGAACGCTAGTGGTCCATTCCTTCGTTTTTGACCGGTTCTACAAACATGCGCACTGTTTTACATTTCCTCCTACGATTTTTTCCAAGTGGTCTAAGCCCCGTTGAAAATTTTCGTGTATTTAGTTGCTCAAATACGCTTGCTTTCGACCGACGTCATTTTCATTGCTGCGATATGGCATTTGCCAGAGTTTCGATGTCGAGATAAGCTTCCCATTTGCTTGATTAGGTGTGAAGTAAAGCGTAAACATGCAAAATGACTTTGTTATGCGATTTCAGTGCCAGATAATTTATGTCAAATTCTGACTATTTATGACTATTAACGAGTCATGCTAGACTTTATTCATAATAATGGCATTTTCTTTCCCGAATCTATATTTTGAAACAAACTAACCCCTTCAGCACTATCGGGTATAGAATCAGCTCATAGGTGCAATACATATTTCTAGGGCCTGTAAGATTTTTGGGTGTCACAGCAAACGAAGAAGAGGAAGTTGAAGAAGTTGTGAAGCCGAGAGGAAGCCGAGTAAGAGGACCGACGTCCACGGCTGCGCCGGAAGTTGACGAAGAGGACGAGGATATTTCCGACGCTCCTCGAAGAGGACAACCTATTCGACGACCAAGCAACACCCAATTCAGGACGCCGTTTGTGCAGGAGGAAGAGGAGGTTGTAGAAGGTGAGTTTAGGTTTTAAATTAATTTCAATTTAATTTGTCCCCGTGGTCAGATGTGGATCCAATCAGATTCTTTTGTTTCCCCGTACCAACCTTAATTAGGATGACACCGGTGGCCGAAAATACTTTCAAAAAAGCTTCTTTACCTTAGATTACCTGCACTGCAATGTCCAAAAATCCATGCAATACAAAAGTTCTGTAAATTATGTCAGAAATACCTAACAAACATTCTGTAACTTTTTGTGAAATAATGATAATCTAAACTTCTTGGCATACATTTTCACAAACCCAAGCTTTTAGTGTGCCTTTTGCAACTGAATGTTTTTGTATTGATGTTCATTTCTCGTTTCACGTACATTTTGGTAGAAAGTTGGCGGATATGTCGTCAAGCGAAAAATTTTGGAGCGTACACAGTTCAAATAAAATAATTGAAAGAAAAAATATCTTCTCTTTTAATTGAGCACAATCATTTCTGCCTTGGAAATAACCGACTAACTGCGCCCCTCGGTTCTGTTCAAGTGATCTCACGGAGATGTTACTAAAATATCTCGACCCCGTTATGCTATACGTACAATTATTATAATTTTTAATAACAATAGCTACCTATATTATATATTAAAATCGAATTGTACAGTGTTTCTACTCTTTCCACAGATTTAAACATTAAATATGCACATGGATTTCCATAAACATTTATACGCGGTAGCCGTTTTGAATTTTTAGCTTCTTTTCGGGTAGCAAATACGCAATTTTTATGCAAGGTGACCTCTTCTACCTCTCGAGTTTTCCGGGTTGCTAATCACAGGGGATAAAAAGCATAATCCAAAGTATACACATTGAAATCTTTTCCCACAAAAAACTTGCCGCCGACTTATCGGCACGCGAATCGCCTGGTGGCGTTTCAAACAAAACACGTAACATGCTGAATATTTCTACCCCAAACCCTAACCCTCTAATCATCGTCCGCCATCGCATCGCGTGAAATACCAAGACAGAAGCTTAGCTCCGTCGTAGACATTGTTAATGGGTTGACATCGAAAGCAATAAAAATCGTTACCCCCTATAGAATATTCATTGACATCAATATTTTAAAATAATTAACCGAGTAACCTCTAACATCTAGGCATACTTACAGTATATTCGAAGTTAAATAACGTGCTCTCTCTATTGGCCAGGGATTTTTAGCTATGGTGTAAGCTGAAAGAATACATTGAAAATGAAGAGTATAACACACCGAATTAATTTGCTGTAAAATATGAAATTACAAAATAAACATCCTTGTCGTCATCTACGTTTCAAGCTATTTTTTACTTGCCATTACTTGCCTAGGCCATTGCGACGTAGGCCATGTCATGGTGACGTAGGCCATGTCATGGCCTTCTATAAATATCTTTTTTGACATTGTCGTTAAACCCCGTTTTTGTACTCGTGCAGATACGAGCAGTTCCGTTCCGGCGACCGAACCGGCCGAGACAGTTCCCTCATCTGACGTTACGACAACGACGGTGGAAGATGTTGGTCTGACCCTGGCTATGGACAAGGCTGCCATCGAACTCTATTCATTGTTCCAACAAGCACAAGCAGAGAACTCGATCGATGAGGAGTCAACCGACCTTTCGGCCGACGAAGAAATAACCACTGAATTGGTAAGACGTTTTTTTTAATTCTGGAGTTTGCTTTTAACTCCCGAACTGTTTTGCATTGTATCCAGAGAAATCGGTAAATGGTAATAGAATAACAGAACACGAACTTGGCCGTAGAGAGTACTTACTGCCCCTCTATAAAGTGATAGGATACGGAGATGGTTTCAAACGACAATACCATTTCCTCTGATACAGGGCCAGCTATCCCACAATAGAATACAATATCATATGGATATATATAGCATATCAATATATGAATATATATATAGCATATCAATATATGAATAGAATATCCAGAATGTTCTTGAAATTGTGGAAAATCACGGAAAAGACAATTAAGATGGATTACCTCAGATCCTCCCAGGTTCGAGATGAGCTAAAGTTTCCAGACTTGGTGCTGACTTTTGGAGCCACAATATGCCAAGTCCCCCCAAAGACGAAAATCATAATAAATCATTCGAGGATCCTAGCAATATGATAGTGGGGGAAGATCGATCAGAGTGATGGCAGCCAGAGAGGTTGTTGAAATGGAATAGTCTGTGCTCCACCTGCTCTCTACACTCTAGCACACCACACACTCTGTGGACATTTTGATGTATTAGTTAATGTATACTTCACATGGCGCGACCACCCTTTGACAAGCCTGTCATTTTACAGCCACATTAATGTTACACAGTGTTGGGTTTCTTTTTCGGGAACTTTTACAGGAACGAGTTCCTTTTGGGCACCAAGGAATTTTTATAGATACTAAGGGCCGGTTTTACAACTTTTCTTAACTCCCAGTTAAGAGTTATTCATTAGATTAAATTGGTATCGCCATGGCAACAGCCAGTCTCATGCACGGAATTAATTTTGTTTCTGAGGATTATCTCTTAACTCATGGTTAAGAAAAGTTGTAAAACCGGCCCTAAGGTAACATTTTGTAAGGAACTTTATCGCAAATGTTAGGTTCATTTGAAAGTTTTTTTTGTTAAGAAATGTACCAATAAAAGGGGCATAGTTGCTGAAATACGCAAATATGGTTACATGAAAAATGACCCCCCCCCCCCACGCCACTACTGACCCTGAACGTCAGAAAAATATCAGCACTATTTGCACTTTATTTATCCGGCTCTATTATCTCCTTCAGTGTTACCAAAGTTATATCTTAATCTTTGTGGTACATAGTACACAGTGCGATTCAATCAGAAGAATTTTTACTAACTCCATAAATGTCCTGTAGGAGGAAATAACTACCACCCAGGAGCCCACAACGTTGCCGCCAACGACGACGACTACGACTACCGTAGCCCCCACCACAACCACGACGGAGGCGACCACGGCCGCTGCTGTGGGTAGGGGCCGTCAGCGCCAGAGGGGCTATGCAGGAGCGTCTACCCCGAGGAACAGGTTCCGCGCCAATAAGGATGACGCAACATCCACCACAACCGAAGCTCCGGCCGAAACCAGCACCAAGGCTAGACGCTTCGGAGGAAACAGGTGAGAGGCACATGGTTGTTTTTTGGGAGGACCGCACGAGCTTGAAAATTGCACTGCAGACGGGTATGGAGGTGGTAAAGAGATGGCCGCGTGCCCCGTTCACGGAGGAACTATCCCAGTATTTGCCTAGCGTGGAAATTATTTTACCCATTACTACTCACTTCTGGACTATTTATTAGGTACCTATAACTTGATCACTTCTCTTAAGAGAAATTAGTATTGTGTTAGGTGATGTGCAATCAAGCTGTTATAAGCTTTGCTGGTCATCGTGCCATGTAGGTTTTTTGTTTCTTTTGTAAGTTAACATAAATTCATTAGGAAACATAGCTTACAAGTACAACTAAAGCAAAAACAACTTCAACGTAGGAAATGATATCCAACTTTCCTAGATAAAAATGTGTTCTTCTTTAGGTGCAATGAGAGTCTATAGGGTTTTTTTGAAAATTTGGCTAGAGTGCCCACAGAGCACCTCTGACGTTTCTTGTAACTGTTTTCTTAAAGTACTTTATATTTTAAAACTTTTTTTAGAGTGACAAGTGGATCTTATGGACGAAGAGGATTCTCAAAGGCCACCACTGCTCACCCTGAAGAGCACTCAGATTCGGAAAAAGAAGAGGAAGCCGTTAAAGAGGCAGCCAAGGTGGAAACTTCCGCTCCCGCTGTTCGCACAGGAGGCTTCTCAAGAAACAGATTCTCTGCCGGAAGAACATCTCGAGTGACCACTTCCACCACAGCGTCGCCAACACCGTCCGATGACTCAGCGCCATCATCGCCGTCTTCTTCTGCACCAGCCAAGCCTGTATTTGCAGATAGGCAAGTTGCTGGAAAGCAATATAATCATATCAAGTGCTTTCATTTTTGTAAAAGTGTAGGTTTTCCGTGGTTCCGGAATGCCAATGTTAGGTCTTTTGGTCAAAAATGAGGGAAGTCAAGTAGTGCAATATTTTAATTTGCACCCATGTCTATTTTTCCTTAATTATTTGATCTTTTCTGTTGATTAGGTGAGATTTGATGTTAACTATTGGTTTTTTATACCAGACAAGTCCTAGTTTTTAGTGACCTAAAATTCAACGAAAATTCAGGTACCGGACACAGTATCCCCATGACCCATCCAAAAAACATTGATTATTGCTATTACATTACGCTGTGCAAGCATAGTTGCGTTAAATGAGCAAGCATTCAAAATTTACATCTTCCACGCAGGGAATTGTAACCGTTCCTCGGTTTCCTTGTCAACTTGCAGATTTAACAGTCTCCGGCGAAGAGGCGGGTCAAAGCAGAGTACAACGGTGGCTCCGTTGAACGAAGAGACCAAATCCGATTCGAGTGGCGAAGAGACCAACGAGCCATCTACCTTATCAGACGTACCCAGCACCACTGCAAAGCCATCGGGAAGGTAACGTTTCCTATTTCACATTTGAATATTTCTAGACATTATCTGGAATCTATTGGACCTCCAGCCTAGAAGTTACGATATTGCATACTTAAGAGTTGTGCCCCAACACATCAAAGAAAAAAAAATAGTCTAAAGCGCCCAACTCCGCCTTCAGCTCTTAAAATAGAAAGAAAAGGAACCAAAAAGGAGGGAGCTCCTATAGAGCTCCTGCTATTGAATAAGAAGGCTTCTAAAAAAAAGCAAAATATGAATAGTTTCCCCCTCCTGCAAACTACGTCTGTGGAAGGTACTAAAGACGTCCTTTTTAAGATCTTTTAAAAAAAGAAGTCCTTTGGTTTACTGGGATGTAAGACCAAATTTCTCCTTCATCACATGAAGTCTAGAGACAGAAAAACCCACAAATGAAAAAAGGGTAAGAGCACTCGACTCATCATTGAGAAATTTTGGGCTCGTGTCCCGGTTTGGAAGCACATATTTCCCACTTTGCGTTCCATCACTTTCAGCTGGTTTTCCCCATAGTTTGTCCTTACTAGGAGACTCTGGTTCATTGTCTGCTATCTTCAGTAGTTACTACTTCTATTTAAGTTTAGGTAAGTACAGATAGAGGCACTCTAGGTCAATACAATTACCTCCACTGTTCTTTATATGACTAATAGTCCCAAAACGCACCCTCAAAAGAGATTGAATCTACTTGCACAAACTGTAGTAAATTCTCTAATATAAGCTACCATTATCTTAGGACTCGCCTGAGTATCGGGAGCGGGCCCAGACCTCTTCGGCCTAGCCCGAGAGTAAACATCGGAGGCCGCAGTCGCCTGGGAGCAACAACGACCACGACGACCACTGCTGCCCCAAGCACTGAAGTGGATGAAGGGAGTAACGAACAAACCAGCTCTTCCAGCCAAGACGAGGCACAGTCACAATCTGATGAGGTCAGTGCCGAATTACCACCTCGGCGATTTGGGGTAGGGGAAGGAGATGCATTGTATTGATAAATCACAAGTCATAAAATATTATAGTGCATGGCTGTGAATCCCGTCACAATCTGGGTGAGGCAGCGCTGTTAATTTTTTGTCTGAGAAAACCAAACGACAAACGAGTCTTAATTATTTGCATTTTGCATTGCACCTTTGTCTTTCAAAAAAAGTAAACTATTTTTCTATTTTTTAAATCTCGTTTTGCAAACTGTTCCGTTTGCTTCATTCTGATTTCTGTCTGTGGATTTATGTACGTACAACACTCTTTCCTTTCATTCCCCATTCCAGCACCTGACCATTTCAAAGGCATGGATGCACCTCCATAAAAATCCAACATACATTCATGTAGAAAAGTTTAGCATTAGAAATGTTAATGCTTTATCTGCTGGAAAAATTACGAAAATAATTAACATTTAATCAAGAAGGCATACTCTTTCTGACTGTCTATCATTTGATGTTTAAATTACCTACCTAATAGGTAACGCTAGCTAATTGGCCGAAATGGTTTAGGAGCTTTTAGAGGACATCATTTTCTTTAAGATTGCCTGTTGCACTCATCATCTCTAACCAAACACCGTGTCTGAACTCGTAAGGCCCAGGAAGCGGTGACGACCCCCATCCCGGATGCGTTGACCCGTCTGCGCAATCGTCCCCGTCTGCGTGTGAATGCCAAGCAGGCGGCGGTGACGGCAGCACCCGTCGTGAGGCGGCCTTTGGGACTCCTGCCGAGGCGAAGGCCGCAGCCGGCCGAAGTCAAGGAAGCCAGCGATAGTGAGAGCCAAGACTCTAGCAACGCGAGCTCCAGTAAGCGAGTTTAAGTACAGAATGTTGGAATTTTAAATGATTCAAGTTTTTGCATTTTGTAGGGGCAAAAGCATTGGATTTAGCAACTAATGGGAAAATAGTTAAAAGAGATGGTCAAAAGCATCGATCCACACACTGGTAATAAATGCTAACAAAGTCACTGAAACTGTACTAACGATTTTTGATATCGTACGGATTGATGATTACGGAAGTACGCTTCCAGATATGATTAACATGAGGGCATCAATACATTTCTTGTGGGATTTATTATCCCACCAGACTATCGACTCTGGAACGAGAGTCATCCATTGAAAGGCAGTCTGAACGCTCCATAAATGAGGTTTACGAAAAGTACTAGTCTACACGAAGCTTATTGAACTTCGAAGACCAATGGTCTGCGGCATTTATCAGAAATTCCTTGGCAGTCCAGGGGCCGATTGTGTAAAAAATGTTCCTGGGATATTATCAGATTTATCAGTAGATATAAAACATTTTCACTAGGTTTTTACACGATCCCACCCCAGGGGTCTTATTCTAAATCATTTATCGCTGCGCGATAAGACGAGAACTCCATCAATATCGAGTAAGCGCTTGTCCTAAAATAGATAGTTGTCAAAATACTGTCTCTCTGTGAAAAGTGGAAAAGTCGTGGCAGAGGCAGGGTGCAAACAACAAACTTCAAAGTTAATTGATGAGTACTCAAATAAAAACCCTTTGCACAGATCTAGCAAATCTAGTTATGTACGGACAAAATCCTCGTGACTCGATGAGTCGTGGTCCAACTCCAAATAGAACCACTTTGAAGGTCGGACCGAGAGCTTGGGCAGCTGGGTAAACACGCCTGCTCTACACAATCTATATTAGTTGCTACTCGGCATCGAATTTCCAATATCCTGGCTAAAAATAAAATACCACAAGAAACAAAAAACCAGCACAAAACATATTTCCATTTATTTTTAGATTCTGAAGAGTCCGACATATCGGTTTCAAGCGAAGAAACATCGGAGGCGAGTACAGATTCAACGTCTAGCGCCACCACAGTGCAAGAGCAGCCGCAAGAAAACAACCGCTTGTCATCATTGCTGTCTGGTCGAAGGAAAGGGAACGCACTGAGACGGCAGCGTACTCTCTTTCCCGCGGGACCAAAGCTAACCAACCAAGAGGGCTCTTCTTAAATCGTGCAGAAAGAAATTTCAAGAGAAAATCCTCAGCCTTCTTTAGGTAAACGTTTGCTCGGGCGCACTAGCTCGAGTAAAATTTTATCTAGGAGGCTGTGAGAAAATCAATCACGAACCCATTAAATATTGGAACAGACAGTCACGCATAATTTATTACAGTTATGCTATCGAAGCATCGCCATATGCTAGGCTGTTTTTTTATAAGGTTACCTAAAATCAGAGCCCTCTAAATGGTCCTGGTTCGCTCTCTTGGAAGAATATGTATCAAGCAGACGCTGATTTACAGTAACCTTACAAAAATAGCCAGAAATGAATGAAAATGAGCCAAAATGTTTATGTTTGGCTGTTTGGCCGGTAGAACCGCTATTTACAAAATGGGAAAAAAAGAGAATGCTGGAAGTATATGTTATTCAGATTACTTTATTTATCTTGAAACCATTTTGATACAAATCGACGCAATCGCAGCTGATCAGTAATCACAATACATTATCTGATCTCACTAAAAGATAACTTTGAAGGTCTTATTATATTAATTTCTATTAAAGATATTTGAGAAGAAAATGTTTATGCATATTATCATACCTACCTAATTTCATAGACCATTTTGTAACCGGTTCTGCAAAATCATTCAAAATTAGAGTACATTAGTAAACTATCTCAAATTGCAAGCAAAGACAGTGATAAAGTAAGTAGAGCAGGTATCTTAATACAAATGCCTTTAAGCTTTACAATACCTATTGTGATAATGAGCTGGAAATTCACATACTAACTAAATATTTCAGCATTTTTTCAGAATAAAAGTGAAAAAATTACAATTTTTTGCTTGCATACCTATCTATAAAAATATTACTAACAGGGAGTACTCTTATCAGAAAGTGCCATTCATATCGACGCCGCTGTGGTGTTCAGTGTAAATGCGGCTGTTGTTCTTTCCAGAACGGAACATTAAACTTAAACCTCGAAAAATATTTTTGCCTGAATTTTGTTTCATTTTCCATTTCTCCTTTAAGTTTTGAAAAACTTTTTTCCCCAGCATAACGCTGTGCAGCATAGCATTCGTAAATGTTTGCCAGTCTGTGTTCAGAATTTTTAATTTAAAGGCACCGTTAGTGTGACCACATACACAAACGGATGTCTGTACATAAACCACTAACCTTGACATTAAAAGTTTATTCAAAAGAAAGGTTAGCTCAGCTTAACTTCATTTTTTCCTCCAATTCATGTAGAGCCTCCAGAAGATGCATTTTATCGTCATAGGCATCCTCCATTGCTTGCATCGACATTGCTTTATAATCTATCAAAAAAGCCCTGCCCTCTTCTTGAAATTCTTGTAGTTCCTTTTCACATTTAGTTACTCTGAAAAAAATCAAGGAAAAATAGCATGAATGAACCAAATCTCAAATGCATTTGACTAAACTTTTCTACAATTCTTTGACATCCTTGAACGTTCCCCGACTAATTCTTTGGTTGCTAACAGTAAAAAAAAAAATCTACCTTGCTGGAAAAAACGGTTTTATTTACAAAAATGTATGGTGAACCATGTTCTGATTAATACATCATGGCTCATGAGATGAAAACAAGCATATTCCGATGAGTAATACTTCATAACTAATATGTGAATGGTCTAGGAATAAATTGTTTTTGTCACGCGAAAAATGAAATCATTGACGTAACAAAATAAATGTAGTATATTTAACGAATTCCTAGTTCCTCTGTCCATACGTTAGGGGTGAGAGTCCACCATAAAAACGGAATCCACCTATCCTGCCTGGCCCAAGCCAGCTTGTATCATAAAGAACTTAGGCTCAGGTTAATTTGTACATTTGACTCTAAACATGATAGGGCAATCATCACAACCCGCGTGGGTAGTATTCTTTTGTTGGGTGCATTGGTGTTGCATATTTATTTCCAGCTTTGAAGCTATATGTAAGTACTACAGAGCGATACATTCGTGGATAAAGCTTAATAGACGGCTGAACATGCCAGATTCAATCAATTAGGAATTCAGAGAGTAACTTAGTGTACTATTAAATTACATCTGACGAGAGAAAGCGAGTTTGACAAATGATACTCGTTTCAGGACCTCGGGTAGTATGTCGCCGGCGTACAGCGAAAACTGTGCAGCTCCATAATTGCGAAAAAATGAGACTTTTATGCCAAAAAATCAGGAAAAACATTCTTTAGTCTGCCAAAGATGTGTAGATGTGAAAGACGCATAGAGATGAATGCACAAATGAGAGTTGGTCAGTTCACAGTTTTAACTAGATCCTTGACCATCAACTTGCAAGCTGCTGCAGGCAAGTATGCCAGGAAGAACTGCTTGACTCTGTGGAGCATTTTTATAAACAAAGATTATCTCCGAAATATGAAAATGGAGGTACTACACAGTTATTGCTGTACGCCTACAATATACCCTTATGTTTTACTGTGTTTAAAGTTTAAACACACAAAAAATCGGCATAATGATCTGGAGACGGTTGCCAAAAATTTAAACTTGCAAAAGCTAGGCTTTTTACATTTTTTCGACAATCTGACACAAAGTTTCAACTCTTGAATCATTTGAATCTTGATTTCAGGTATCTCAACTAGTAGGAAAGCCAGTGAGAAAAAGAGAGAAGTGCCGAAGCCCATTGACAATGAAAATTATTTTAAAAAAATAGCCAGTACAGTTGCAATCTGTCAAATTTATTGCCAATCTGTATAATTACAGCCATGGCATTAGAGATAGATTGACGTCTGTCGTTTGTACTAGGATCTGAAATTACTGTCTGGATCTAGTGGCTTAGGAACAGAGAGCAGGAGGGGAAAGGGAAGGAAGACAAAGAGAAATTACCCAATCTATGAGTAGCACCGTGCCTACCTTTCAGTTTCTGCTTGCAGTTTGGCTGCCATCTTTGACGGGCTTACATCAGATTTCAATATCTCTTTAATTTCTGCTTCTGTCCTCTCAATGATTTGTCGAATTTTCGTTTCATTCTTGGCACATTCAGATTTTAGCATTTCTAATTGTTTCTTCAATGAATTTTCTTCTGCAGCCAAGTTAGCAATTTCTGTCCTGTACTTTTCATCCTCTTCCTCTTTTTCTTGAGCTTGGCACTCAACTTCGTTCAACTGTTTGTCCGTCTTTTCTAGCGCCTCATTGAACATTTGGAGCAAATGATGTAAATTCTTTTCTGTTTGTTGCCATTCCTCTAGGCTGTTTGCTAGCTTAGTCTCCATATTCAGTTGTACTTGCTCTGGATTCTTTAAACCTAGAGTTAAAAGTGCAGTGTTGTGATCGACGCGCAGGTTCTCGAGCTGTAAAAGAGCAAGAGTACAAATTCACTACTTTTAACAAAAAACCTTGCATCAAAAACAATGTAAAATGGAATTTTAATTGTTTTTTAAATTTAGGTACATTTTTTGATCATCTTATGCATAAAGAAAATAGCCGTGGGTAGAAACAATAAGTTAATAACATTAAATAGGCCTTATATCGTCTTCCCTACTCTCATGCTCTGGAAACACACCTATGATTCAGCAAGAAAAGAATAGGTTGCCTACTTACTAGTCTCTCAGCCCTACATTGATAATGATTGCATAACCTACCAGGGTAAAATAGCCTGAAGTGATCGACGTATAGAAAATATTACCTTTTTTTGCAAACCACCAGATTTTATCATCGACTTATACTGTATTTTTTCTATGTTTTCATTATACTGGGACTGCCTATCCATTTCAGCTTCCATAGCACTCCATTCCTTGCGGATCTCATCAACATGGTCTCTGGACATTTTCTGTGTTGCGATGATATGCCTCATCTCGCCCAGTTTATTCCTTAGAAGAGGTTCGTTCTTGGCTGCAGAAAGGGTAGAAATATTTCAAGTGTAAAACATCAGATATCTCTCTTTGTTCTTGTTCCAAAGGTTAAAGAAAATTTCCACTTCAAAATTCAACCGAGTTTGGGCGTGATTTCTTGATATTCACGTCACATTCCAAAGACATGCGTATTTTTTAAATCGGCACATATTTTCATTATATTGAATAAAAATTAAACTGGAATGTAAATAGACCACCATCAAGGACCTCTCTGATCCTAAATATATGCCACTGAAAAATGCCAGAAGGAAAAAGTTGGTTTTTCCAGGAAACTAGGAAAAACCCTTGTCTGAGCAGTGCACATGCAATAACATTTTGAGGTTTCAGACAATATGTTTCGTAAATTCCAAACAGGGGGGTAAAGACAACTCTCTTATGACAATTTTATTAATTTATTGTGCTCAGCTTCAAATTCAAATTCAAAAATTATTTGTACATTGCAAAGAGAATGCAATCTGGACTCGAGAAGACTTGCCTATGGTGTAAAATTGTTGACAAAGAATTGAGATCTACCACTTATATAGATTAAAATCACTCCCAAAATGCCGTACCTTGCTTAGCTCAGTGGTTAGAGTATTTGCCCGGTAAGCAAAAGGTCCGGGGTTCAAGTCCTCGAGTAAGCAGGTAT
>QKMV01002106.1:0-14046 GCA_003287335.1 Lednia tumana
CTCTCTCTCTCTCTCTCTCTCTCTCTCTCTCTCTCTCTCTCTCTCTCTCTCTCTCTCTCTCTCTCTTTCTCTCACTCACGCCGCAACGCACTATCACGGTACAAGTGCGCGCTGTACCGATAGCATTGCAAATTGGTAAACACCGGGCTACATACAGACCTTGCTCTGTGCTAATTGCACAATTGTGTATATATTACCTTCGTTGTCTGCCGGTCTAGGTGCAGGCATTCACACCAATGGGCTTTTCAGACCTATCCATGTGGTAATTAGCGATAACCAATAATCGATATAGTGACCACTAATCTGTTCGAAGCCATATTGAAAATAGCTTGGAATGGGTGTTTTAGATATGGACTCCCGCTGCATTGTAGTGGGTGTATTGAATTCGTTCGTACAACGAGCTGTTCAAATGAAACCTCGTCGCTATTTTGTGCCCACCTTTAATATAAAAAGACCTAGTGGCATCACGTGTCAAAAGTCGAGACCTTTTGTTCGGATGGCATGATGTCATGCCGGTTGGCGCAATTGATGTATGTGTTCCACGGCTTCTCTCCGCAGTTTTGTACGGGACAGTTCAAGTCAGGAGACACGATTGTGCCCCATGCCCCGTGGATCGTCGTCGCAGATGTGACGGGGCATGGCAGAGATTCGTCTCGGTAGCTGCTCGCGCGTCTCGACGTTCCCCTTTGATTTCACTCGGCAATTTCGTATTATATTGCCGCTATAAAACACGAAATAAATAAATCTGAGATAAAAAAGAAGAATGGGAATTCGGTAAAAACTTTTCTGCAGACGTCATATAGAGTTTTATTGAACGCTAGGGTGAATGAATATTGTGGTTTATTGAAATCCGCGGAATTTTGCATTTTGAGGGTTTGTTCCGGTGGCTGTTTTCTTTGCCTCGTTTTCCCTCGGAGATGCTGGGTTGAAAATACAATCTTGGCCATAAACAAACACTGTTTCGTAAGCACAAATACGTAGGAACCGAGTCAAAAGCTAACAGTAAATCCCTCCTAATCAGCAGGTGAACGGCGACGCAGAATGGGAATACGAAGAGATCCTACTGGAACGAGGAGGATCTGGGTTGGGGTTCAGCATCGCGGGAGGAACAGACAACCCACACATCGGCGATGATACGGCCATCTACATCACGAAACTCATTTCGGGAGGCGCCGCGGCGGCTGACGGCCGTCTCAAAGTCAACGACACCATCTTGCAAGTGAACGACGTCACCGTCGTCGACGTCCCTCATGCAGCCGCCGTTGACGCGCTCAAGAGAGCGGGCAATGAAGTCAGACTGGTGAGCAATTCTGCGTGTGTGTTTTTCTCCCGGCCCAGTGGTTTTCTTTTAGTGACCTGACGGTGCTCTTTAGTACCAAGCTTTCTTTCTGTTGTTCTCAGTGATAAGATTAATGTCCAACACCGCGATTTTGCCAGCATTACCATGTGAATCCTTCTTTACATCAGTTTACATGATGATAGCCCCAATTTAACATGCCCTCTGACATTATTAGCGATATTGGTTGGTTGACCGGTAAAGCTGGGTCGTATCGGTCGTAACGTTTGCTTGGACCTCCTGTTTAGTATGTGCGGAGACGACGAAGCGTGGGCAACATCCGTCTGATCGAAATCGAGCTGCTCAAGGGGACGAAGGGTCTCGGCTTCAGCATTGCCGGAGGGATAGGCAACCAGCACATCCCCGGCGACAACGGGATCTACGTGACGAAGGTGATGGATGGAGGCGCCGCGGAGATCGACGGCAGACTCATGGTCGGCGACAAGTTGGTCGCCGTGCGCAACACTACGGTAAGACACGATCCGTCACTTTGCTCCACTCTGCATTTCGCGTGGCTTTCAATTCAACTCCAGAACTCGCTCCTTGTCTCGCGTACTCGCATTTTGACATTTTTATTAGCCTCTCCGCCAGAGTCGGGTGTTCTTACTTTAAAATTAATGGAATGGCCGGTAATTTTTCACGCCTCGTTCGTCCAAGTGTACGAGATGACGGTGTGAGAAAGTAATTTCACTTCGGACAAATAAATGGCAGAGGCGAGCAAAAGAAGTGTGGAAATATCTTTGTAAATATTTATCACTCCGACCCCATGAGAAGATTACGTTTCGAATGTTCTTCCACCATTGGAGAACTTCTGACGTGTAATCAGAAGCCACAGGCGTCGTTTCCGAGCGAACTCTGAAGCAAATACTCGGCGGACTACAAACGCCATCTTTCCCAATAGAATGGTTTATGCAGCGAGGCAGGCGGATATGAATTGCAAACAAGGGCTTATCACTAAGAAAGGGTAAGACAGATGGTAATGCGATGCTATCCGATGGTACAGTTCGAAAATTGGAAACGGAGGAAACCGTTTAAACCCGTTTTCCGTCGTTTGCATTGGCTGTATCTTTTAAATTAGAATAAAGACTGGAAGCCGTGTAACATTTCGACGACTATAATGTACAAAATAAAAAAATCTTTCCATAAAGCCACGGTGATATCTATATTGTGCAGCGTGAACTAGCGCCACGTTTTTTTTCTTTACTTCTATTGTAAACTTCTTTTATTGACTCCATAAAAAAAGTGTCCGCTCCTAATGACATACAATAGAAGCTGTAAAGTAAGCTTCACGGTAGTTTTGACATGGTTTGCAATCATCTCTCCGTTTTCTAATGGCCATTTGGCTCTCCTCTGCCATCCGGCCTGTATGACAGCCCCTTGAATAGCTCTCAAAATAGCTCTCGAAAAGAGCGTTCCTGGCGCTCTCATATCTGACGGACAAACATCTCCTAACTGGCAGATCATGAAAAATGGATTCGTTTTCCTTCATCACTTTCCTTGCCATTCTGCTGGCTATTTTTCGGCCACGTCCACGTACTATCACCGTCCCCGCCCCCTTCTCACTCACCCTCAATATTCTCCGTGGAGAAGAATGATATCTTGATGGGAAGATTGCGCAGCGGCTGTTTATGTTGTACTCCTCGTCTACCTTCTTCGCGTTTGGCGAAGACAATTGATGGTAAAAATCTAGAAAGGCTAAGTACGTCATTTAGAAAATAACCGTGTGCTCTATCTACCGTCGTCCCATATTTCAGTTTGCAATGCCTTCAGTGGGGAAAAGAATTCTGAGCGTTTCAGCTTTTAGGTTTTATATACTTCTATCCAACATCGCTCGAGATTTTGCTAGCTGCAGGCGCCGAGTTTTCATTTAATTTTGTATGAATATGTTGGGATGACCACTACGCGCTTTTAAACTAATATTACGGCTTTTCGGGAGGGTCGTCGAATGGGAAAGCGAACGGGATACTGTTAAGAGCATAGCCGTCCCTTGTCATAGAAAAAGTATCCCATAATTTTCCCGCAATTCTCGTGGTAAATTACAGAAAACCACAACTAGGATAGCTTGCCACCACTAACCAGGATAGTAACTAAGACCTCCCGAATGCAACACAGACTACACAACACTAGCCGCGACTGTCGTGCTTCAGTTCGCACATTAACCCTTTAAACTCAACCAAGACGATTGCATTTCTTATCGACTCGTTGAAAAATCCGGTCTCTGCACCTGCACGAAAAATGTGATACAATTGTAGTAATAATACTATTAAAAATAATAAATTTACACGGAAACACTATGCAACTCCTTATGCAACTATTGCATTAAATATGTATATTAATACACAAGCAATCCGTTCAAAAGTAGGTAAAAGTGCTAAAATCCACTGTAGCCATGTAAAATTTTTAGTAGATTTTTTTTTTTTTTTACCCAGTATAAAACCTTTTTTTTTTTACTAATGCTAATATTAGGAGATAGACGTGAGTCTAAAGAATTTGGCAATAATAAATTTATCCATCTCACTTGACCCTTTCTGCATGTATTAGACACGCCATTAAATCTACTAACTATAATAAACAAACTGTCGACAGGGCCTGAGAGAGAGGGAAGGATCGAAGATTGTAGTCGAAGGAAAAAGCGTTTGGATATCCCTGGTGTGACATTAGATTTGATAACAGTGTGCAGAATGTTTAGAGAGGGGGGGGGGGCGTTGTGAAGGACAGGGCAATTATTAATGGTTGTCTAGGTGGCTAGAAGTTCGTTCTAGAGTATACGGAGGATTTTAACTTTGGAGGAAGGGACGTCAGCATATCTTGCTTGGGGTTGCTGACTAAAGCGCATTGATTCAGCTTGAGCTTGTTCCTGTTGGTCAGCACGGGGATCGCAACCTGGAGAACGTGACCCACGAAGAGGCCGTCGCGACGCTCAAGGCCACGCACGAGCGCGTTGTGCTGCTGGTCGGCAAGCTCGAGCACCCTTACTTGCCGCCGCCGTCGCCGATACGAGCCAACGACTCCGGCACGCCTCCGCCCCTGCGTAAGTTTCTCATTACCTTATACTGTTTGGTCGTTGCTATCCCAGACTCCTGTACGCTCGGGGACCCAATTTGTTGGCATTATTCGCATGGAATATATGTGGAAGAAACGAATGGAATGGAAGAAGGACAAAACAAACCGATTAAATATGTTGTGGTGTCACTCAGAAGCTGGCCGAGGCCAGCTTATCGGTGGAACTATATCATAACATAAACCCTACCAATTACCAATTTTAGTGTTCTGCCTAAGTTGGAAAAAATGTATCAGGGGGAATATCCATCATCCCGTGTTAAATGTTTGCCAACTTAGGTAGAACACAACTTGTGCGACTGTCCAACCCTTTCTGACTCCGGTGCAGGAAGTGTACATCGCGCAAAGTATACTGTAGCGCACAACCCATGGCCCTCTAATAGATTTTCAGTTAAAAGCGCGGAGGGAAACCAATATAATGCACGGGACTTTAAAGTTGACTATTTTCACCATACCGAACGATTTTACCGATCGGCTAGGCGTGTTGAATACATCGGTTCTCGTGAGATCACCGAAGCTAAGCAACAGTGTGATGTACTAAAGGTTAGATGGGTGAACATTCATACCAAAGTCCATTTCTGTTCGGAAGAGAGATTGGAGGGCTTGAAGCTAGTCCATCAGCTTCGCTCCCCTTGCCAGCAACCCCTCGACACCACGGATTAGTGGAGGAATCTCATGCTGTTTGATTGTCACGGTCCTTCGAAAAGGTCATAAAGCGGTGGTCCCCTTGGTGCTTTTCGACAGGAGCAGGCTACGTGCCGGTACCGGATTTCCCCTCTTCCCTGTTAGGCTCAACTTCACCCTATCGTTCAACGACGCCATATGACAAATGCCACAGGGCGAAGATTCGAGTGCGTCGTTTAGCACCACATAATCAAATATCTTCACTAAATGTATACTGTACAGTGTAGTTTACCGGCTGGGGTTCTTAGAAGAAAGTGTTGGATATGCGAACATCATAGTTAGTGTTTCTATTACTGCACATCACAAATCCAACAACCGCTATGAATCTGGCACAGCAATAGCGATGTGTCCATTGGCCTAGTTCACAGGGGTTTGGAAAAAAATGTCAGCATTCTGCAACCTTCATGCATCTTTTCGCACCCAAGTCTTCTTGTTTAAACCCCCATCCCCTGAAGCGTTATGAGCGCCTCAAAAAAGGGGAACTAGGCTACACATGAACGCTTCACAAGACTCAGTACTTTCAATAAATAACTCACCCACATTTATGAGCCATTTGTGCACGTTGTCTTACCCAGGTTTTGATTTTTACACCCTGAAAAGTTAGGTTAACTGGCCCATAACGACTTGATAATTGAATAGTATGTTGCTGTGGTACCACCCTATCTCGTTCTGCCTATGCTGTGCTTCATTTTATAAATCTGTCTGGTTTAACACAAACGATACGCAGTACCTTCGCCGAAACATCTCGACAGTTTAATTCCCCACCCACCCACTTCTCCCGATTAGCACACAACAAAATACACTATACCATTTGATGAGTATAGGAATGTGCCAAAATGTCACGTTCAATTAAGATAATTGAGTAAAACTGAGTTCGGCTCTCCGACTACCATGTCCAATATAAACACACCGCATCGCTTGTCCATGTTCCACGTTCGCAGTCCAGTTTATACTAATTGAATTGAATCACATTATCGAGTCGAGTCAATTCTTGTCGAATCGCCTCTCTCGCTGGGGAGTGTTTGCTCTCAACTCGACTCGTGCGTCGTTCGTCTGTTCGCAGCTCTTCTGGAGACACAGATGCCAATGCCATACTCCGAGCCTCTGAACGCCTCGCTCGCCCTGCAGTCGTCGACGCCGAGAGCCGTCAGCGAGGAGGACATCTCCCGGTGAGCACCTTGTACTTTGTCTTTATAGACTGCAATACGCTTTCCTTCTCCCTCTCTCCTGTTTTCACTGCCTCTAAAATCGAAACATTCGTTAAGTCAGTCGAAGTATTTTCTTGTAAACACTGTTAACAAAATAGCAACGTTCGCGAGGGGGGTCTATTTTTCTAGTCTAGTCCACGAGTAGGCAGGTATTTTTGAAGTGATATTAATATTCTTCACATTAATACTAGCCGTGTAAATGGCTTTAAATTTGTAAGCCTTGTCAGGGTCTATTTCTCTTCACTGTTAGTGCCCTCCCCCCTCAAATTGTCTCGTCACTTGGCGCAGTTCCTGAAGTACCACCTCACAAGTTCCGTGAAAGAATTCCACTTCGAGATGCACGATGAAAAATAATTACGCCTCCTAATATTATTAAGCCCCTCTTGGAGCAAAATCCTGTGTCCGCCTTTTCAAATGAGAGCAAGCTGATGTATGTGTAATATCGTACCTATTATCTTCATGCGCCGTTGTTTTTTTTACGAATGGGGGGCATTTTCTTTCCCATGATTTTCCAGCGAGTGGACTATTTTTCTTTTGGATGATAAATTTGAGCCATCAAAGAATAAGTAATCAAGCCAACTAAAATCTTTTTGTGAAAAGTAATAGAAAAATCTGAGTGATCACAGTTAGTTCTGGCCGCTGCACTTGCACCATGGCGCAAATTTCCACGGTATTTATCACTAACTAATGGCACAATTGATCATAAACTGGCATCGTGGTTCTGTCCCCGACAGCTTTGCAGCGAGCATGGGAGATGTGCCAACTGCCAAGCTTTTATTTCAATATTTCAATACTCCCTGCTTCTCGCGCGCCCAACTGGAAACTATCTTTGCGACACATAACAGTCTCCTGAAATCCTCGACGCACGCGGCAGGCAGAAGTAAACCTTATTGCGTGTTGTCTTCGTTCCCGTTACCGCTCAAGCCGCGATCGGAATCCGATGGAAACGATTTACAAACTGAGCGACAAATTTTCCACCGTCTTTCATACATGCTTTTCTTCGGTATCGAATTATTGCCCACATTATTTTTTTTATCATTTTTCCGATATCAGATTATACGACTTGAACGTAACGCCGTTCTAAATACACTGGTGAAATATGAATCAGCTGTTTCGTCCTTTATTCTCTCGCGGAAAAATAGCGCACTTTGTACCGAAAATTGTTGCGTATAAATTGATAATTGCTTTTGTAGATCGACGCAGTTTATTAGGTAGATTGACAAACCGCTACCCGCGGATGACAATACACACGGAATTCGTTTTGAGAGGTGTGCTTGTAGTTTGTGTACAAGCAATAAATAGCGATGTCGACGGATCATGGATGAATCACTGGTAATCCATTATGCGTGCGCCTCGCGTGCGTGCATGAGGGCGATGTCACGTCTCGTATGATGTCACGTGGCACACATTCTATCGTTGCCCCAGGAGCACCATCGACCGTCAAAGTAACACCTTACACGGGCTCAGTTTGAGAAACTCATTGTTCAGGTCAGGTCGTTCATGATAATCCACCTGCGAGTGAGAACGAAGCCGTGCCATCATATAGGTACAGGTAGGAAGGTGCTTTCTTCTTGTCTCTCATGTAGCTGATTTTACTGACCATTTTATTTCAGCGTGTGCTTCGCGAGGAAGTTCCCTGAAACGATTACTACCAGTTATTGATGATTATAAAGCTCTGATAAATTTCGGATAAACGTGATTCAGATCGCAACTAAAACCGATATTGCACATTGATCGCCGGTGTCAGTATGATTATGACTAATGTAATTCCATAATGGCAGTGAATAATCTTCTATTGATAGAGTCGGATTTATCACAAACATTTTCTCGTTTTTTTTCTATGAAGTGTTCGTCCAATTTAAGGCACACAGACACAGTCAAAATCACTTCCCGCGCGTGTGTGGGAGATTAATTTCCAGCGTTGGGTGCATCTTGTCGGTACATATGTCATTGTGAACCACACTTTGGTTCCGCGATCACACAAGTTCTTGCACTCATCTTATCGCACGTTTCGGCTTCGGAGTTTGATCGATACACGGCTCGACGCGAAAAAACACGTGACATTTGAAAAGTTCGTTATAAAATCGTGCAGGGGCCTTTCAGCCCGTAGCTCTTTGTGCACCTATTGTGTTCCTGTTCTCCCTTCCCCTCTATACCGCGTCCAGTTCCGTTTGCCCGCCACATTCCCTCGGCGAACGACGTTTGCTTTGCTGCTTGAATGGTCGCTCCCACTGGCAGCACGCAGTCTGACTTCACACATTTGTGTTGCAGCCTATTCGGAAATCAGTCGTGACTTGTGATTCAGTGTTTTATCATCGTGCGTCGCGAAATCGTGTTTTTGTATTGCAAATAGAACGGAAGTGTGCAGAACGATTTGTAAACGAGCGAAAAGTGCTACATTTTGGGTGGAATTGGAATTCCTTCGGGAATGCCAACGAGTGGTTACTTATTGCTTTGAAAGGCATGATCTTTTATGGGCTATATATATACGTGCGTCTTGTTAGGTACCCTTTGCGCCTGTGTTGACATTTGAAGTTTGGCTGAAAGGGAATGTTATCGCCACGAAAATCATATTTATTCGACGACTGTGCTAATGACATATCGACTTGAGAAGTCATGTCAACTGGTCGTACCGCAAAGACAATCTATAAATAATATTGAGGACGTTATTTATATTTGTATATATTAATTTACAACAACATATGCCGCTTTCATCATCATACTGTAAATTGTCAAAAAGCCTGACTAAATTACGGTAGATGAATCCATGCGATTGAAATACTTGCTGTCTTTTCGCTTTAATGTTGCCGACGCCAGAGAAAACAATGACCAAAAACAAGGGCCGAAAGTTCGGGCCAATAAAAACGCTTCGACGCCGATTGCTGAAGAGAAATCACTTCCATTCTAGGTATATATATAGCGCGAGTGTAACTGTATGCTCAATTATATGATGAACTTGATTTAAAAACCATTGTTATCACCAACTAACCTTTCCATTCATACATGTTTCGTTATTACAATTTTTTATTGGAAAATTAAGTGGAAACAAATTAACCGTCACGCATGGTACGTTAATCGATCACGAAACATGGGCAAACATTTCAAATCCAATTCTAACTTGAAGCCGATCACACGGATTAAAATCGGCTTCGATATGAAAATAAATCACTGTTACGCGTTGGATATCGATCAAGGCTTGTGCGCGTGCTTGTTATTCGCCAGCCCAATCACGGCGCTCTCAGTTTGAGTCCCGGCCGGGTATCTTAGCAGAGAGGTGTGATTCGTGGAGCTCCCACCTTGTTGTGAGTGTAGAGACCAAGCTGACATCCTTTCTGCATGTTGTCAATAACTGCATAGTTCATGTTGACACGCCACGGCGAACGTACCCCTCAAGTCTAATAAACGAGTTAAATATCTTCGAGTGCGGCCCCAAGTGCGAGTCTTCAGTTGCGGATTTCAGGAATACCGTGCGGGAACCGGACTTACATGTGTTCGGTTCATTTAGTTCTGAATCGATGCAATAATCAAAACTCCGTTAGTGTAGGTCCTGTTATGTTTTTGATGCTACAGCCGATATGAACATTACCATTTCTCTTCACGGGAGAACGATTGAAGTTGATAAGGTTTATTTTTGGATATGTTTGCTTTTTACGAAATCTAATCCGTATATTTACTTCAAACTCTTTCTTTTCTTTTATAAACGTGAATGGTGTAGTGTATCTGGCCATACATACCAATACTTCCTGTATCTGATCATTCGGAAATTACTTAATAGCTAGATAAGGAATTAGGGTGGGTTGAACCAAAAGACTATCTTTGTTACAAAGTTAGCTTCATTTAAGTGGGTGTAACCAATTCACCAGCCCTGCAACGGGCCCTAAAGATACGCTGATTTGAAATATCATCGAAGCAAAGCAATCCGAATATCAATCCAAACTGCTAACACGTTCGTTGTTCATTTCTTTGTGCAGGGAGGCGCGTACTGTGGTGCTGAGCAAAGGAAACACGGGTCTGGGCTTCAACATCGTTGGCGGCGAGGATGGCGAAGGGATCTTTGTGTCGTTCATTCTGGCGGGAGGGCCGGCTGACGTGAGTGGAGAGCTGCGCCGTGGCGACCAGATCCTCAGCGTGAATGGTGACAACCTGCGCACGGCAACACACGAGCAGGCAGCCGCCGCGCTCAAGGGCGCCGGCCACACCGTCACCATTGTATCACAGTACCGGCCCGAAGAGTACAACCGTTTCGAAGCCAAGATACACGATCTGAAGCAGCAAGTGTCGCATCAGCTGATGACAGGAACCCTCATGAGGACTTCACAGAAGAGATCCCTCTACGTCAGGTCAGTGGAAAGAGCGACGCTTAGTCATTTTGTTGGGAATTTTTTTTATTTCACATTTTGTAAGCTTGATTTTATTTCTTGAGCATGATTAGGAAACAACAACTTCGCCTCGAGGAACTCTAAGGGCCGGTGATTTAGAGGCCTGTTAAAAACTTAACAATCCGAGACAACCGCTAATCAGATATCTTTCATTTTTGGTAACAGATTGTTAATTTCTGTCCAGCCGCTGAAACACCGACTTTAAGTCCTTAGTAACCTGGGTTCACGTAATAAGTCCTTGTGTACACAAAGATTTCGCACTTTTTAACCAACATTGCAGAGAGCTCTGCTTTTTCAAGCTCTGTTGCACAGCAGTTCATAGATATAACTAACCTCCTATAAACCTTGAGAAAGAGTACCATTAAAAGGCTGCTGATTTCCATTAATCTTACGTTAAACGAGCCTGCAACTACTACTACATACATGCCGTATGTCATCAACTTATTATCTATGCTTTGTATGTTAAGCTTATGGAAATTTCCTTATTTTTCTACCACAGAGCTCTATTTGACTACGACCCCAACAAAGACGACGGTCTACCAAGCCGAGGTCTGGCTTTCCGTTACGGAGACATACTGCACGTGACGAACGCTAGCGACGATGAATGGTGGCAAGCGCGTCGCGTGCTGGCTTCAGGGGACGAGGAGGGACTCGGAATTGTTCCGTCGCGCAGGCGCTGGGAGCGGAAGCAGAGAGCCAGGGATCGGACAGTCAAGTTCCAAGGTGAGTCCCAAGGTGCGGATCTCACAATTCTCAATTCTTACTAGTTTTGTCCAGCTGGAAGAATGGTAGAAGCTCAGTTCTAACTTCTTGCCAAAGATTTTATTAAAAAGAAGTTTTCCTAGTAGTAGATAATTCCATTATACCTATCCAAACCTCTATAAATCAAGTACATTAAAAATATAATAATGATACGGCCAAAAGAAAATCATCCAGATGATCCATAAGAGCCATAATTTTATTTGCACTTGATTTTTTTAATTTTCTCGTGCACATGCATGGAATAGCGTAACTAACTAATTTGTCATGTTTTAACATTGCATGACCTGGCCATTACCACAGATCTAGTTTAAATAATTAATGAAACAAACAACTGTTATCTTGGGTGAGGCTCCAAGTGTCCTCAGTTTGAGACTGCACCCATGAAACCACAACACAAGCTATTCCAAATTCTTGAAACTTGCACAAATTATAGAAACAGTAAAAGGATTGACTTTAGACAATTTATAAGCATTTTAAGAATATTACTAGCTGTGTAATTTTCTTTAAAAGTGTATTCCTTGTCAATTTATGAAGCAGTTTTTTTCCGAGTCAAAAATGACTCTACGAAAATGTAGCTCCATAAGAAAAGCATTACACCACAATTTGCTGGCAAAAATGGCCATGTTGCAAATCATCTATTTGTGCTGTTGATATCAGATGTTAAATATTCTGGGAAACATGAAACAAAACAGTAAGAGCTTAATTTCCAAATAGTGCAAAATCTTGAAGCCAACACCTTCTAGCAGCGGCTCTCACATCTCCACTCTTAAATAAAGCAAAATGGATCCCAAACTTGGCAGACAAAACAACTTATTTCCCAGCTGAAAAGACTACATAATTTTGTGAAGGTAAAACCCTGTTTGTAGCTCAACCATACTGAAAACATGTGGTGATTTATCCCATATCCCTCTTTTTAAACTCAGATAACTTTGTTGTTTTGTTTTTTTGCAGTCTAGTTTGGGTCTGGCAATGTTTTGCTTTGTATTATATTAGAATTAAGAATAAATGGGATGAAGTTGATTTCTCATATCAAAAATGCTTATAGTTTTTCCATGGTAGGATATTTTCATGAAGATGGATAGTTTTGCAGTTGTTGGTGTGAGGTCTCTAAATGGGACGTATTTAGTACTCCATCCGCTCTTACATTGCATTTTTCTAACATTTCTCGTGTTACGTAGGACATTCAACATCCGCAACGGCTCTTGACAAGCAGTCGACTCTCGACCGAAAGAAGAAGAACTTCTCTTTCAGCCGAAAGTTCCCATTCATGAAAAGTAAAGATGACAAATCAGAAGACGGCTCTGACCAAGAACGTAAGTATTTGGATATTCCAAATCACACAGATTTTTTTTGTTTCGGCAGCATCACACTTTTCAAAGGTACGTTGTTATTAATATTGTTACTTTTGATTTCTTTTTTTAATAAAATTTGTGATTTTTTGCTATGGTACGAAATAATTTTTTGTTCATAAATAGTAGGTACCATTTTAAGAATATTAAAATCACTTCAAAAATACTTGCTTACTGAAGGATTATTGAATTTACTCGATCCTTGAGTAAGCAGGTATTTTTGAAGTGATTTTAATATTCTTACAATTATGACTAGCCGTGTAATTGGCTTTAAAAGTTGAATTCTTGTCAGTAGGTACCATTGTTTTTTTAGTATCAGCAGCATTTGGTGTCCCCCTTATTAATTTTGTTTACTGATGCCTTCATAAATATTTATCACCTAATTTTTTTTATAACTTTCTCACAAGATCCACGCATATTTATTAACAATTTCGATTTATTATTATTACCCACTGTGTTGTGAATGTCTTATTTCGTCTCTTAGCATGAGGCTAGATTGCATGTTGTTTTGTTATGTTTTCTTTATTTTGAGTTTTCTCCTCCCGTAGAAACGCCAACTACCCCCACTCCAAGTGCCGATGGCGATCCGGTGACAATTCGTAAGTGTAGCTAGATGTTAGTATTAAGCTATGGTTACACGGTTCAATTTTTCGTTCAATTCGTGTAACTCAAGCTTCCTTGACTCGTGTAAATCAATAACTTGAACAAGATTCGTTGATTGAAAGACTTAAACGCAAGATTGAGCTTAAGTCATATCGTTTGGGTAATGTTCTAATTCCATTCAAGCTAGCGCTCAAGTTTTTGAGAACTATCAATCAGAGAGCAGTATTTTATACTGTCAGACGCCACTGCCTTCTTTACACAACAATTTAAAAAGGCAGGATTGGCAATTCTAGAAGGCTCTGGCTACGATTGAACCGTGTAACCCGCTCTCTTCAAGTGCAGTCAAGTTTGCGTTCAATGCATTGAAGTCAAGATTCATTGAACGGAATTGAATGTAAATTTTAATCGTGTAACCATAGCTTTAGACACGTGAGCTCTAACATAAGTCATTGCGAGCACGCACGGATCAAGTCAAGCAAACAAATTAACGTACTTGAGTGTCCTCGATACATATAACTACTTTGAACAAAATAGCTTATTTATCTTTTGTTCTGTTTCAGCCTTCATGCTATGCTACACTCAGGATGATACGCACACCGAAGGTTAGTACAATACAATAAACATCGATGCCATTTCCCAACTTCAGACCCCCCCCCCCCCCCCCC
>QKMV01002108.1:0-14038 GCA_003287335.1 Lednia tumana
AGATTTGCAGTTCCTTTTAATTACTGCAGCTAAACTATAAGTGGCAGAGTCACCAAACTTGGTCAACTCCAAAAGAGTTAAGCTGGCTTTTTGAAAAGATGTATTGGAAATGTTTGTTTTTTTAACATTTTAAAAATCCTGGTATTAAGTGGAATTTTATCATTTTTTTCAACTTAAATCAGGTTTTTTTAAAAACTGATGACTATAAAAATTTGAAACACCTTTTTTTAGAAGGCCAGTTAGATTCTCTTGGAGTTAACCAAGTTTGGTGTCCCTGCTTTTTTTGGTTCAGCTGCAGTAGTTAAAACAAAGTGAAAATCGGCAGGGTTTTCCCAGTTGCGTCTCCCCCGACCGTATGTCTGGTACGATAAGCCTCTTAGGTCAGAACCGAAGGGAAGCATCTTCGAGTGGCATGGCCACACTTAACAGTTTAACCAAGATACGGATTTCTTGACATTTTGCAACTTATCTTCTCCATTAGTAGCCAGGCAAAAAAGTGAAAAGCAAGCGATTATCTGGCATTGCCGATTATCGGTATTACAGGCGATATGAAATGAGCACCCGATATGGGTCTGATTGACATTGTATCGTTCGGCTACCCTACATTAAGCAAATTTAAACTTATTACATTTTTAAGACTCATGTCTTCTGACTAATTTCAGCACTAGTTTTTACTAGTTTTTACTAGTTTTTACTAGTTTTTACTAGTTTTTTGTCAAACAGCAGTTTGTTTGTTAGAAGTTTTCAGCAGTTTCACCCAGTTATTTACATTTTTTTTTAAATTTAAATTTTTTTATTACCTCGTTGCTATTGCTATTAGCTTTGTTGAGCCAGAACACAACCAGCGTAGCGACGATTGCAGCTTGCAGGAGGAACGAACGCAGCAGAGTGATGTAGAGAGCAGCACGTGGATTTCTGTACCCCTCAAAGCTACGGCGGGGAAAGAAAACGTTTGGAGCTACGATTAGAAGCACAACAGGATGTAGAAGCGTGTCGGGGAACGAATGTATAGAATGAAAGCGTTCACATTCATTTATTGAGAACTTTTCTGTGAACGCGTTACTTGCGGGGAAAGCAAATTTGAACTTATTAACGCTTGCAGATGTACAGGGCATTGTCCGGCAACCATCGCTGGCATGGAAGTGAGTTTAACAAAAAAAAACACGCGTGTGATAGAACAGAAAAAACATCGAAAACTTTCTATTATAAATACAGCCAAATGTGTATACATTAAAAAAGTATTGATTATATAAAAAATATATGAACTAATGGACTTGAAGTTACCCCTAGTTCATTACCATACTAACCCTATGCGAGTCAGGGGCTGGATGTTATTACTCCGGAAATAAATAAAATACAAATTACAAATACAACTGACCGTAGAAGGAAGGTGAATAGCATCGGTGCTGCTATCATGATGAGAGTGGCCACTACAGACACTATTATTGAGTGCAGAAACATGTTCAGCAAGGTCCACATCAAGAACGCAGTGCCTGTCAGCAGGCCCAGACAAAGAACGTTTACAGCAATCTGGATCACGAGCTTGCCGCAAGCGTTTAGTGGTTGGTCACGCTTCAAACTGTCCTCTCCCAGTAATTCCTGTGAAAAAGGTACATTCCATGAGTTTGTGTATGTTTTTTGGTTTCGAAAAGACCAAATCAAGCTCCCAAGCCTCGCGGCTTGACAGGAGAGGTCCGGCATGGAAAGGGAACGAGTTAGGAGACGACCGTGCCCCTAAGGTGCCGGACCTATCCCTAAATTTGTCTGGAATGGTTGTGGGAAATCACGGAGAACCACGACCAGGATCCCCGATCACCAGGATCGAACCCTGAACCTCCTGAATGCAAGGCAGATGCACTAGCCACGTGGCTGTCTTACCGCTCTCGGCTAAGACGCAATACGTTGCAGTTGTTGGTGGGAAAACTAGGCTGGACGATGAAACTATTGTGACCGAGGAAGTATTGAGATGATGCTCAATTTACACTACAAATCTGTACTGAAAATGGGTGAATTCCCAGACCGTGTTTAAGTTCAAAGCCGTAACATTGAAAGTTATTTTCTACGGTGAGAGGCGCTCGTTTGAAACAATTTTTATTAGAGTTTGTCGCACAAACCCTTTCTGGCTCTCTCCAGCCCAAGATGTTACACTCCATAAGAGATACGCTATGTGGTCCTGTTGCCGATAGAACGAGAACGAACGGTTGCCGCAATTGGAAGCTCCGCAGTCGCGTAAATCCACCATAACATAGAACGGGTCGGCCGTTTCGTGGGTGTAAATGGGTTTAATTTTATGTTGTTCAAACTGTATTTAATGGTATTACTGTATGATATATATATCGTATATGATATACTGTATTAAATGATGTCGTAAGAATAGCAACTCATAATAGTTGTAATTTGTCGGTGGGTACCTTGAGCTCGTTGAAAATAGCTCGAGACTTGAGCCGTGATCCTTCTCCTGTCGCGATGCTGCAATCCCAGCCACAGAAAACCTTGTGCGAGTAGACATTCTTTAGACCTCCCTCGGCTTCGATGAAACTCTTCCTGTACGAACGGGCCGAACTAGAAAAAGTACAGGTTACTCGTAGATCAATTAATCTCATGGAAATCTGGTCAAGTGATTGAATTTATTTAAAAATAAATCCAGTTTTACGCAAAACTGGTATGCTAAACAAAAATCCCATTTCGATGTAACTTTCAGAAAAGGTTGTAGCTAGCAGGTGGAATGCTCACAAAAAAACGAGGAAAACATAGCCACACATATAGGTACCTGAAGGAGAGTGTGACAAAAACGAAGATGAGACAGGCTAGAGAGACGATGAAGTATGCGTTCGGGATGCTGTACGGCAGTCCAGGAATTGAGTGGACCGTTTTGTTCACGTAGTGGCCGTAGTAAAGCGCAGTGTCGGTGAAATAGCCCTGGAAAATAATTATCGTTTAAACCAGGGATGGTGGCAGGCACACGGTTCTGACTCTTAAAAATGACAAAAAAATTTCACAATAAAAATGCAAGGATGTAAATTGAAGGGAAGCAAAACGGGAAAAACATGCCTCTGATCTGGGAATAGAACCCAGGACCCAGGGGTCCATGGGCTTTGATTCGCGGATCGGAGGCAAGTTCTTCCCGTTTTGCGTCCCTACCATCTGACGCTTCCTAGTAGTCCTAAACTAGAAAGCCTCACTTCTCAAAGAAGTAAATGTACTAGAATAAGTAGATTAAGTAGATTAAGAAGAAGACATGAGTCTTAAGAAATTAATAAGTAAATGTACATTTGTGATTCAGAAACAACTCTCCCTGCCTTGAGCTTGTCAATTTCACAAGGAACTTAAATGTTTTGTTTCAATTAAAAGGTGTAAAAACTATTTTTAGCATTAGAATGTATAAAAGAAACTGGGTGGAGTACTGACAATTTATATCAGTAACACCCTATGTGCCTTTCTACTGGCTAATAAATGAGATATCAAATACAGTTTGCTATCGTCATGCTGCAATAAGCATGCTTGATAAGTGTGTCATTAATTACTCACATTATTTGATCATCCTTGGGTAGCACAAAATTGATAAGGTTTGATTAGAATGATGGTTGGTTTTGTGCAACTTACACAAATGAAGATGATGAAGAATGATGAAGAAGCAAGTTGTGGTAGAAAGATTTGACGTTTACGTTGGGGTAGAACCTTCAGAAGTGTCATAGCCTCAATACCAAAGGGCTACCCACGGCGCACAGTTTAGTACAAGTAAAGGGGGCTGATTGTGAAAAATTGTTGAAGAGGGTAACACTCAATATAAGAGCGAGCGAACAAAGCGTCTTCCATTCAACTCTTGGAGCGCTAAATTTTCTGTTTTTTGGATCCATCAAGATACCTCATGACAAATTTGTTTCTAGATCCATTTGTGGCAAGTCTGACTTACCTCTCCCGTGAAAATGTCTTCGAACCGGAATTGCTGTCTCTGGCTGGAGGTGATAGAACTGTTACTTGTTTGCGGCATGGGAGTTATTATCAGTGCCCCTTAAATATTACAATACAAATTATTAGTTTAAGCTTTACATGATTTGCTTTCAATGTAGTACCTACCATTTCAAAAATATCCAATAAATGGAGGCAACATTTTTAGGTAGGTAACGGATGGTTTTGATTTTTGATAGGGTTACTCGTAAATTTTTTACAGGGAAAAGTGGATGAAAAACACTTGAAAATAATTTTTGTTTCATTGGTGCAGCATTTTGGGGTTTTCATAAAGCATTCTTGTGCATAGTGTGACAACTACTGAAATGTTAACTGAAAGGTTTGCAAAACTTTCCATAAAAATGTTGCGTTGTGAATTGGAATACCTAATTTCAGGTTTTTCCAAGTGAAAGAAAGCTAAATTTTACAATCACCTTGCTCGGCAGAGGAGATATTTAGGTATTCCAGCAGATTTGTCACGTTTTCTGCAGTATCTTTGGGTGCTATGTAGATCAGTTGAGGCGCCACAATGAAAATTACACTGCAAAAGTCAGAAAGATATTTGTATTTAGGTCATGAATAGACTCAGAAGATATACCAGCATCCAGCTGCTTTTAGCATAGAGATCAATTCGGTTGAATTGACTGCATGATGATTGAATGCTTTAGTTTTACAGCGTGAATTGCTTGACTCTTGTCGAAGACTGGGTGGCTACTCATACTAAAAGCTGTTTATCGAATTATTTTACACAACCGAATTAATAATATTTGCATAAAACAATTGTTAGGTCTGCATCAAAATCGGAAAGTTCTAGGAACGATTTTACGGAGAGCCTGTTCTAGTTTTGGCTCATCTGATTGAAGAAAACAAAACAATTCCATGCGTCTCATTAACCATATGGTATGTTTCTTACAGTTCTTTAGAGTAAGTAGCCAAATTGCAAGATTGAAATTTTTAATCAAATTTTAAAACGCCATTTATTGTTTTTAAAAAAAACTATAGTGCTGAAATTAGTCAGGAGACATGAGTCTTAAAGAATTAATAGCTATTTATTGTCTTTGTATCCTATACTCATTTTGCTTGAGCAAACAAACTCACCCGCTGTTCGGGTAAGGCTTTGATTAAGGCTATTCAATGGTCTACGAAAATGGTCAGATGGTCCATAGAGACCCTTTATATCATGTGTTAGATTTACCTTGCTGTGCAGAAGAGAACGTTAAGAATGAACAGCCATCGTAGGAACTTGAAGTACGTTGCCACACCACTTCCGAAATGGCCTTCAATAACTTTTAAACTTTGGTACCACAGCTCAAAGCGGTAGAGGAGATCTTTTACAGTCAAATTAAACTGAAAAAAAACACAGAAGTTGATAACCACAAAACAGAAATAAAGTTATAAATCTTTTGGAATTAATATTATTTTCTTTCTTTGCTTTATGCTGGTCTTTTGTTCAATCTTTATGCTTTGTTTTGGACAAGCTTGAAGGAGTAAGACTAGACATCTCAATCTCTCAAACTGTGATAAATCACAGCGTTTCCGTCAAATTCTCTGGCAAGCCTTGACTTGCAGCTTAGCAGGCCCAGCTAACCTGCCGGCACTTAGCCGGGGATACTCGGGTACAGTTAAACTACCCGACCTGCCGTCATCTTTAGTCAGTACTCCTTCAGCCCGTTGGCGTTCCTGCCGTATTAATTTTCTTGTTAGTATGATAAGACGTAGGTTCATATTATCTCCTCCTACCTTAGCCCAAGACATGCTGATGCTGTATTTACACCGTTTCCACATGCTGATTGGAGATTTTGTCGATTTCATGCTGACAGTCTTTAAAAGTTTACGGCGAATGGTTCGCTTCAATGTCAACGATTCAGGCATATCTTTCAGAGTCTCCCTGGCAAGCAAGATAGAGACTGTTAACAGTTTTCAGCACTGATTAAATAAACATCCATGCACTCAATGATTATACATTTGTTCAAAAATAACTTACATTCGAAGCTGTTGTGCCAGTGGGTTGTCTTCCATGAGTGCTGGATCGTTCTCCAGTGCAGCCACGATCTGGTCAGCGTGTGCTGCCATGCCACTCGCCATATTGCCAGTGGAGCGCCGACCCATGGAGGGCGAACTCGTCGATTCTTCACCTTTTACAAAAAGTTTGAAGCATGAGAGAACTTGGTTTGGTATGCTAAGAAGTAAGAACCGATGCATGTATGTTAATATGGTAACCGGTTGGTACTTAATTATCTCGAGAAATATCTCTTGTTAAAATTTTTCTCTTGGCATGTAAAGCAAATTTGTGTAGTTCTAGGGTGAGTGGGGATTGATAAGTGCCACAGCTGCCAACATTTCCTTAAGTTTATAAAAATAATTTAGATGGGTACCTAGCATGGTTACCTACTTACATTATGGTTACCTAACTACATTTTGCTTCTCCAGTAAATAATTATTTTTTAGTGTGTGCATGCCTACCGTACAAAAACTCTGATATTTTCTTGTACACTAAGGTACCTTCCATGTATGTCACGTAAGTGATGTAGGTTTAAATTCTACCAACAGGTACTATCAAAACTGAAAATTAAATGTATCTACTTCCTAGGTACCTAATGTGTGGTATTGCCAATAATCTTTGATATTGCTACAGAGAAGAGAATTCACTCTCGGTGCTAAATTATCCCATAGGTGTATCGGTAGTCTTATATATTGCTTACCAGGAACATGTGATGGTAAGCTTTGTACGGCACTGCTGGCCGCATTTGATCGTTGAGTCCACGTACGACGTCTGGTTATGGTACGTCGAGTGCTTGCCTTTGAACTGAGGTCATATCGCCGTGATGGCAGATCTCCTGTGTCGATACGGACCTCTCTGGCTGGTCTAGCATCGGTTATGCTTGACGCTGAGCGCACTGAATTAGGAAATAACATTTTAAGGGTAAGAAAATGTAAAGCTTTTATCAAAGCAATAATAAAGGCAATTAAGTTAAATGTGCTTCTTACAAATGCCCACTGGGATATATTCTGACGTCGGTGCCGCTCTGTGATCCATTCTGTTATATGAGACCCACCGCTGTAAGCTGGCGTATTATTAGTTCACCAAAAATTGCGCATCAATAAGCTTATTATCCCTCTTCTTTTTATTATGAATTCAGATTAAAATGACAAGGAGACCACACCTTAAGCCATAATTGGTAGATAAGTGATGCATGGGATTCTTGTCAGCTTCAGCTGCTGCTTCAGCTGTTGCAGTTATACATTAACCTAACATCTGAGACTAGCGGCCGCACGTGCCCACACATGCCTATTCAGAAGTGGTTGTGGTTGTCCTTTTAGCTCTCGTCTCATCAACAAGTACTTTTAAACCCGTACAAAATGCATTTAATTTCGGAGGTAAGCCATGTTTAGTGTTTTCTTTTAATTCAATGTCTAGAATATTCCCTGTGTTTTACGAGGTACAGCACGAATTGTTGTGACATTGCAGATGGCAGGTGATGAAGAATCAGGGGAAAGGGACAGGACATTTGTGTTTAGCGAAGAAGGGCACACATTTGGAAATGCACTGCGTTCGATAATCGCCAGATAGTGAGTATTTTCATGTAGCAGGATCAAGGATTACAAATATAATTACTTCGCTAGCATTTCAATGTGCCTTCGAGGCTGTCCACGTCTGGATCTTTGAAAGAAACTCCTATCTACATATTATACTTATTGGATAACAGCATGACTGGTTTGACCTACATGACTGAGAAGATCCCTACAATAGGTAGGTATTATACTTCTTTCGGAATAGTTGCAGCAGGAAAAGATGCCATCAATCCAGACTTCCCAATTTGGAACAGCCATAAGCAGTTTCTAGTGAAGACAAACATAATTCATAAAATATCCTTTTTGACTAAAGGCCTATGTTTTAGATGAGAATATTGTAATTTTATTCAACTAGGTACCCCCAATGTAGCATTACCTAAATGTCTTGCGGCACATATTTAATTATGAATCTACCCCATATTATCAGTCTCGCAACTAGGGGCCTTCGGGGATCCAGGTACCAGGCACCGAGATACCCAGGCCGGATCTGGGTAACAGTATATACAGTTCCAATTTTTAGAAATCGGTTTTTTGTTTTTGCTCTCCGCAATTGTGCTCTACTGTACCCCTTTAAAATGGCTTGAATCATCGTGGCTAGCTGTTCCACTCGTTTCCTCTCCCTGCACAGCCTCCCCAGCACACCCAACCTCACTCGGCTTCACCATTATACGCTAAGCATCACTACTCCTCTTCCCGTGCGCTAGTAATCTCGTCACTAGTATGCCGTAAGCTTGGCGCCATTTTTGACAGGAAATGTTGCCTTTATCCTATTCCATCCTATCCATTTGTTTTTAGTGGGGATGAGGATGAACCGGGTAGGTTCTGGATATTGAATCCGAGTACATGTTTCTGAAAATTACTACCCAGCATCCCTAGTCTCAACTGAAGTAAGTCGAGATATTAGTGTAGCTGAATTGGTATATGAGAATGCAAACACTCGCATGAAATGCCGTGAACAACGCTTAGATTTATTTTCTCAAAAACCCGCTGTTTCCCAGACGCAATTTTTATTTACAACTAAACATCTACAAGGCAACATTTACAAAAAATATCAGCTTTTGGGAGAGATATTTTCAGAGATAGGACGTGTCTGTACCGGTTTGGCAATAAATGACCCAAATAGAGTATTTAACACATTAAAAATTTTCCCAAAACTTTCCCATCTGACTGTAAATTTAGTACAGAAAAAAACAAAAATCCACATCACTAATTTTCCACTATTTGCCCACGGTCCACCAGAGGGCAACAAGCTGGACCAGCCCTCCATCTGCATTAACCACGCTATTTCACCTTTTTTAGCCCGGAAGTTCAGTTCTGCGGTTACACGGTACCTCATCCATCCGAGTCGAAAATACACTTCCGGATTCAAACGTACGGGCCAAGAGCTGTGGATATTTTGAGGACAGGAATGACCGACTTAGAAAAACTCTGCGATCACACTCTAATTGTGTTTGAGGTAGGTAATTCAACAACAATCTAACTCTATTTCAGCCATTTATTATGAAAATAATAACAGATCATTTCACATTGCCATTTCAGGATCGAATGGAAGATTTTAAGTCGAGAAACCCTTCGTAGCTGTGCAGACCAATCTTACTGATAACAATAATTTGTATTAATTTTCTACTGTGTAATAAATGATTATATCCTATTGCCCTTTCTTGAAACGTGTACCTTATCGTTTGTAAACCCTTTTTACCCAAAAGCAACATTATACATTTCTGTTGTGAATCACAAAAATATGAGTCAACTAAAAACCTGAAATATTATAAGTACCATAATGATCCCAAAATCTACTACTCCATAGACTAAAAATTATCCTATAAATAAACTTAAAACCTTCAATTGTTGACACTGGCAACTGAAAGCCAACTGAAAATAGAGTTAATTTCTTTGCCCGGGGACCACATAGGTTAACATAGCAATGCTCTTCAAAGGCGTAACTAGCAAGGTACGTTGACGAATCTCAAGATAGGTATATTAAATAATAATGTAGGTAACAAAAATATAAATCAATGCACTTGTGTTCTGGTTTCCGAATTCAAGTATCTACTAGCCTGACTAAAGCTGGATAAATCTTTGCGCGATTCAAATCTATCATAATTGCAAACAGCAGCAAAGATTACAAATGGATTTCTGTGTAATACATCATCGTAGAAAGCCGGTACAGATACACTAACTGCAAGTTCTCACAGTTTACTGAGAACAGAAGAATCTGTGTCGCCAGAATTCTCCACCGTAGGAAAACCACCGTCGAACGCGGCTTGGATCACTTCGTCGATGTGCGAAGCAAGAATGAACGTCATCTCTTCCTGAAATTAAGCAAGCACTCGCGTTTCAAAGATGGAAAGCACTGCACGCCGGTTTTTGAATGTAGTTACATACACAGCCGAAGTAGATAATTAATGTGAAGTTTTGTGGCAACACTGATTTAAAAACAGAAAAATTTAGACTTTCAGTGTATCCAATAATTTGTTCGCGCTTTTGCAGATAAGTTCACACCAAAAACAAAAATACTCATTTTATGTGGATGTACCGAAAACAGTTGTCATTAAAGCTGGAGACGTCGATGTCAAACTACACCAAAATTCCAAAGCATTCGGTCACTGGGCTGGCTAACAATTGGCATTCTTGTGAATCCAGAACAGTAAACACAAAAGCTGGAACTGTTTACCAACCTACGTAGAATCTTCATCCTCGGTCGTTGCAATGGGTTCGAGTTTGTAAAACCCTTAACTGTCTATTTGAAAATGTCTTCCCATACGTTGAGCATATTCGCAACGCTTAAGGAGACCGCTGTACGTATCTTTAATTGGTTGACTTGAAACGCATGAAACTAACGTCCAACCAGTTAAATTTGCGATGAAATTTCGATGTATATTTAAAATTCTAATTATAACACTTTTAATAAAAATAACAGCTTGGGAACAAATCTCACCGTTTCAGTCGTCAGAAAGGTTTCACTCGCAGTTAGTTAAGCCCAAAGCATAAAAACTTTAGCAGCTTTAGCAAATCCGTCAATTAGAAAATCAACTCACCTTGACTTCTTCAGGAAGCTTGAGCAAGTCTTTCGCATTTTGTTCAGGTAGGATCACCTTTCTTATTCCGAATCTGTGAGCCGCTAACACTTTAGCCGTAATGCCGCCAACCTGAAGAGAACATCAGCAATCGTCACCGATAAACGTCGCTGCTTTTAGTGATATTGGTTTGTGGTTTAGGTATGAAATATAGGCAGGAGTGGGATGAAACTTTTTTGCCGGGAAGACAGCGTGAGCTCTAAAGTAGCTTGACTGGAGGAGCACACCTGAATATTTGACTGGAAATCTATGTTTATCTTCAGAATTGATGTTGATGAGATCAGTGCAATATATCAGAACAGCTAGCAAATAAAATAATAGAATTTATCAACATCCATGATTTCCGAGCTCATGGCAATATAACTACAAACTAAAATTGTATCGCTTTTACCGTTTCTTCTCTAGTAGATAAGATGCAATCCCTCCTGTTTCCTCTCAAAATCTACTAGGAAAATCTGAGGAGCAAGCTTTGAATAGGCAAACACCCATGTACACAGTTTTCATGCATCGATATTTTTTGCTAAAATCCATCTATTGTATTTTTATTTGTATTAAAAAACTACCTGCCCAAATCGCCACAAAAACTATGCAGTTGTATTCTGGTAAAGTTTGCAGGAGGGCTATTGGATGAGTGTAGCTAACAAAGCAAATACTTCAATTTGACTACAATTAGAAAATGTTTGGCCGGTTCTTTCATTTCATGACTAGTTAGCTCAGTGGTCTATAAAGCAATGTGCGCAAAATTGGCGGTCGGAGTCCCCGGCCCGCCAGACATTTTTGAAGTGAAATTATTATTTATTTGTGCTAGGAGAGCTGATGAATGCAGGCGTTTCGCTCCCTTGCTTGAAAGCAAGTATAGTTTCCAAAAAAACTGTTGGTAAATGTGTTTAACTGCTGAAAACTGCTAACAAACAAACTGCTAACGTTCCGCTAACTATACTGAAAGCTTCTTTGGGTAGTTCGGTAGTTCCCTCGCTAGTTCTCAGCAGTTAAACCCATTTACAAACAGTTTTTTTTTAAACTAGTGCTGAAATTAGGCAGAAGACATGAGTCTTCAACATTTTAAAAGTGTAGTTTCGCTCGAAAACGAGTAGTACAAAGTTTTACCCGCATGCTCATAAATGATTCTGGTGAGTGACTCACGGGAAGCACGGCGCCTTTGAGGCTGATCTCGCCGGTCATGGCGACGCCCACAGAGAGGGGCCGCTCGCTGAACAGAGAGAGCAACACTACAGAGATGGCGATGCCCGCAGACGGACCGTCTTTCGAGACGGCACCGGCAGGGAAGTGGATGTGCACGTCGGTGTGAGAGAGCAGGTCGCTGTTCACTGTTAATCCGTACTAAAGTGGAAAAACGCTCTCGATTAGAACTCGCTTCGAGCGCTTTCGAATCAAGCAATGTGGAGGGCAATCGAGAAAACAGTATCAAACCGCTTTTAATTTTAAATATCAGTTAATGTAAGTCATGGTTAGTAAAGGCCCATCTACAACCAACATAGCCGTAAGCATTAATGTAAGAAGTTATGTTATGTAAGGTGTCCACAATCAAGACTTAATGGTGTTATGTTAAGCCAATCAAATCGGTTGTCATTGTCAGCTGTGTGGCAGCCATTGTTGTTTTAGCTTTTGTTTTTTTCCTTATGTAAAATACGCATACGGTTTGACTCGACCAAACTTTATGTTATGTCTATGTTATGTTCTTACGTTTGTTGTAGCTAGTCTTACTTAAATGCATGCACCAAACGTTGTGCTTATGGCTATGTTCATTGTAGATGGGCCTTTACACTCGGGCTCACCTTGCAAGCCGCCGTGCGCAGCCAAGCTAATGCCAGCGTGGCCGACTCCTTCATGACGCTGCCCAACTGCCCCGTGAGAGTCAGCTGTCCCTCGCCCTCCATCTTGCTGGCCTCCACCACGAGAACGGTTCCGCCCGCAGGCGTGGCAGCCAGGCCGAGCGCGACGCCCGGCTGGCCCAGCCGCCCCCACAGCTCCTCCCCAGAGAATGGAGCCGGCTGAAATTGACACCAGCAAGATGATTTGCTATGGGCCAGTATTATAATCTTCGAAATTCTTCATGACTATTTTATTCTCCAAACAGCTTGGAAACAAAATAAGCTGGCTAGCTGTCACTAGGGATGTCGGCAGAGTGGAAGAAGTGGACTCGAGTAGCTGCGGGTTCTTGATTTGAAATTTTTAATCAAAATAATTTTGAAAAATTTGAGTTTTTTTAAATGCAATTTTTTTACATTTATTTTAAAAGAAATGGTTGTCCCTATCAATATTGCTTGTCTATCTACAAGGGCAGGGTCAAACTGACACTTATCAGACCCAATGAAATTTTAAAATGACATTTTTCAGCCAGAGTTTTCTATTGTGATCTGGTATTGGACATTTAATTTACTACAAGTGGATTTATTCTGTGGCACTACAGGGATGTTCACTGGCAATGATTCTCTTATCGAAAATTGTTTGCAAATTTTTATGAATTACTGTGCATATATTATCAAAATTATAGTTTTGTCAATTTTTTTTTTAAATTTCTCGCGGCTTTGAGTTACTGGAAAGCAATGGATTTCTCGAGTGCCTGCCGAAACGTCAAAACGTTCACAAGTGCTCTACTAGTTCCTACGGCTTGTTAACTTTATTGTCTGGTGAAATAATTAAGTATTTAGAAAAAAAGAAACAATTAAAACGCACAGAGCGTTGTACTTCCTTAGGTTTAAAAAAAGTAGGTCACCTCCTAGTAGGTCTTTCTCATAAACTTGGCTCTACTTAAAAAAATAAATGTTTAAAATTGGGTAAAAATGCCAAGACATCCACTCATACTTTCTCAATGTTATACTGTACAAAACATTGAGAAATTGTACTTGTGGATTTATTTGCATTTTTACCCAGTTTTGAACAGTTTTTCGCTTAATTAAGCCTCCGTTTGTCGTGTCCGAAATGTGGTATTGTCTACGAGGCATCATGTTGACTTCGAAGCTGGATGTGGAACTGACCCCGAGTGTTTGCTCGAGCTGAAGGAGATCGACGACGAAGGTTTCGCTGAGTGCTCCCTTCTCGGCCACTTGCACGGCGATGGTGCGGCACAGTGCTCCAATCTTGCGCTCTAGGCTTCGAACCCCTGCTTCGTGCGTGTAGCCGGAGACTGAAACAGACCGAGATTGAACGCAACCGGTTCGGTTTCATTGACGCAACGAGGAATGCTGGACAAGGGCTAGGGTCAAGGAAACTGTTTACACAGAACGGTTTGGCATATTGGATAGACCGGCTCTCGTGAGATCACCGAAGTTAAGCAACATTGCGGTGGATCATGGGCGACCGAACGGTATCACATGCTGGATACACCGGTTCTCGTGAGACCACCGAAGTTAAGCAGCAATGCGCTGGGTCATGGGTGACCGAACGGTTTGGCATGTTGGATACACCGGTTCTCGTGA
>QKMV01002109.1:0-14035 GCA_003287335.1 Lednia tumana
GACCTTGGTGTGAATGGTCACCCATCCAACCTTTGGTCCACCGCAATGTTGCTTAACTTCGGTGATCTCACGAGAACGGGAATGCACAGTTGAATGCACGTCATTGCAGTCTAAAATAGCATTCCAAGAAATATTGTATAAATTCGAAATTACCAAAATTATCGAAATTATCGAAATTATTCACGATTTCTCTCGTTGCGTGTGGCAACTCGACGCGACAGTAGCACAGGAATTGCGTGAAATGCGACACATTCCTTCGTTAATCATCTGATAGTGACTAAAATGAACTGCCTTTTATAGACGGGTTGTATGGGGGAGATTATTTTTCTTTGAGCCTCTAAATTCCTTTTTAAAAGAGCCATTTAAAAGTGACGCTTTTTGAGTTCAGAGGGTTCCAGCTCCTTTAAGAATGGCGTCGGTGTGTTTAATTTTTCGAAACGTAGAGAAGAATGTGAGAAAGGCTACTAGCTCGCTATTTATAGCGTATATCGCTTCTAGTTGATACATATAAAGTTAAGCAAGGCATGCAGAACTTGCTTCGGACCACCCACACCACAGAGCTTGTTACAATTTAGCTTTATACATCAAAGTCATCAAAGTTAGGGTGAGAAGGTCGCTTTTGGCCTAAAGCGATCCTTGAGACTGACATTACTTCTTAAAGGGTGAGATCTCGCGCCAAAGTTTCGATGAGAAAACTAAAACTTTCACAGAAATATGGCCGCGGCCCCGTAAAACAAATAATAATTGATTCTTTAATTATTTAAGACGCATGTCTTCTGCCTAATCTCGGCACTAGTTTTAAAAAAAACTGATATTAAATGGGTCGAACTGCTGAGAACTTATAACAAACAAACTGCCTCCGTTTCTCTAACTAAACTGAAAGTACTGATAATACTGTAAATTACTGAAAGTACTGAAAGTTACTGGAGTACTACTAATAAACTTAGAAGTTCTCAGCAGTTTAACCCATTTACTAACAGTTTTTTTTTGAATAATTGGTTCTACTTAAAAATCGAGACCCAATGTTATGACTCAGGTCACGATCGACGAGCGCGCTCGCCGCGGGGAGTCACGCAACTGCAAGCCACAACGAGTACCGTTGCGTAGCAACGTGTGGCCTTGACGGCCTTCATCGACCACGTGCTCGGGAAATCCCACGACTCGTGATTCAGAGGGCCAGCGGAAAAAGAATCAGCTAAACCCTAGTCGAATACTCAGTAGAAGTTCTACTGATATTGCTAGAAATCCTACCGAAATCAGAAGACGGTCTAATATTACCATTAGGCTTCTACTAATGTCAGTAAGGTATGTACTGATTACAGTACAATAAAACAACCTGAAAAAACCTACTAAATTAACTCACTGATAACTGACTTGCTTATTCTTACTGATATCAGTAGGATTCCTACAGATATCACTATAATTTCCTACTGATTTCACCAGATTCTACTGTTTCTACTGGGTCCAAAATATCATGGCAGAAGAATTCCTTCTGTTTTTTCTACTGTTTTCTCTTCTGATCTTTGACTAGGGGATCCTTCCCCCCCCCCCCCCCCTCCCCTCCGCAACTGCTTACAGTGTTTGTATCGTGCGATTGTCCGTGTTTATAATTCCCTTTGTCTTTTTTGATTACGTGAGTTTAACGGCGCACCAGAAGCATAGACAACTGGCCCTGGCACTGGTAATTTAAAAAAATGATAGGGTGATAATAAGGGTTAAGATGAACCTAGCAGGGAAGAGGGAAAATCCCAAGTCGGGACGGAGCCTATTCCTGTCGAAAAGCACCAATGGGAACACCGCTTTTGCGCCCCTTTCGAAGTACGGTACACCGTATAATTCGAGTAGCATAGGATTCCTTCAGTAATCCGTGCTGTCGAGAGGTTAATGTCAAGGGGAGAGAAGCTGCTGGACTAGCTTCAAACCCTTCAACCTCTTTGCCGAACAGAAATAGACCTTGGTACGATGGCCACCAACCTTTGGTCCAACGCAATGTTGCTAACTCCGGTGAGGTGAACTCACGAGAATCGGTTTATTTAACACGACAGAAGTCACAGTTCGTTAGTCCTTTCGTCTCTACACATTGACGAATTCTTTAGTGCTGACAATAGTTATAAAACATTACGCTGGGTTATTAGATTTTTTGATACTTATGCTTTTTTAATGTTATCCCATGACTTTTACAGTGCTGCTATGGTTTATTTCCTTTTTAGCGTACATTTTCATGTTGCAGACCCTAAGAAGTTTGCTTCGTTGTCAGATGAACGGAATTTTATTATCGTGGAAGACAAAAAGAATAAGCAATAACTAAACTCTGAATACTGGCGGAATCTTTTGAACTCGATTTCTGGCTCGACTCAAATTACATCGAGAATGAAGATAAAATCAGATACAGTGCTCGTTTTGTTCTCGCTCGATGAGTTGCATGAGTTGAACAGTTAAACTCATGGGGGGAGACTACGAGAACGACCGAGGATTATGGCCGAAGGCAATGTGGTGGGGGTAGGCGTGCTGGAGGGATGTCTATCAACAGTAGTCAGGTAAGACGAAGGGTTAGTACGATAAAGGCTGGCCGTGGAACTTCTCCACTTAAACACAGTACGTTTTTAGCGCTAAAGCTGAAAAACGAACAGAAATTCAGAAGATTAGAGGGCTGCTGATCAGAAGAAGTCTGTAGATTCTAACTAATCCAAAATTTGTAGAATACACTGGTAGGGAATTAAAAAATTCGATATCACAGATCGTTTTGACAACTTCAAACTGTTTTCTTCAAATAAACAAAACAGAATACAGAAAAAAAATACTTATAGTAACTTCCTCGAGCCCAGACAAAAAGCAATGTTTGGTTTTTAACAAATTTTCTAGTATCAAAGTGTTAACATTGTTATTTTACTGCCATAAGGAAATAAGAAATCAGGAAAATTATGAATTTCACCTCTAGGCGTCGCGGGAAGCAACAGACACAACGACAAATTAATCAGCACAATGGCCTAAGGAATATTTTCAACCGAAGGTATGAGGAAGATGCAAAGAAGGATGGCTAAAAAAACTGTTAGTAAATGGGTTTCACTGCTGAGATCTTCTAAAAAACAAACTACCAACGTTTCGCTAACTATACTGAAAGCTTCCTCGGGGCGATTGTCCGGACAACAGTCTCACCTAATCCGAACAATCGCTCGGAGGAAGCTTTCAGTATAGATAGCGAAACGTTGGTAGTTTTATAAATATTAGAATCACTTCAAAAATACCTTGCTTAGCTCAGTGGTAGAGCATTTGCCCGAGAAGCAAAAGGTGCGGGGTTCAAGTCCTCGAGTAAGCAGGTAATTTTGAAGTGATTTTAATATTCTTAAAATTATTACTAGCCGTGTAATTGGCGTTAAAAGTTTATTCCTTGTCACGTTGGTAGTTTGTTTGTTAAATGTTTTCAGCAGTTTAACCCATTTACTAACAGTTTTTTGGAAAACTAGTGCTAAAATTAGACAGAAGACATGAGCCTTAAAAATGTAATAAGGATGGCTAAAATGTTTTTATTCATGTTGTTTATTCATGTTATTCATTTATTCATGTTTATTCATGTTTTTATTCATTTATTCATTCATTATTCATTCACATTGTTTGTATTTGAAATTAGTCAGGAGATATGAGTCTCAAAAAAGTAATGGCTAAAATGTATTTCTTAGATAGGCTGATAAAACCCAGCTCTTACCTAGTTGGGTGACAGTCATATTATTAGGCCGGTTATAGCTGGTGCAATACAAAAATGTTGTAGGGATTATTCGCCCACCACATGAGTCACTACGTAAAGAGTTGAGAGTTGAACGTGTTGTGAAAATCAGTCACGGCCGTCCAGTCTCACCTTTGCCAACTTGCCAACAAACATTTTTTTGGAAATTCTACCTCCGTTTTTTTTGTTGGTTTCTTGGCGAGCTGCTGCTCTCTCTTGCTCTCTTGATCTCAACTCTTTCTTCGTCGACGCATGAGAAGATAACATTCCAATGGAATTGAGTGTAATTACGTCGAGACGGACAATGGACTGTTTAATTGCTGGCTGCTATTTTTTTGGACTGTAATTTGCGGCCTAATCCAATCCAAATCGCATCGCAATTCAAATAGACTCTGGCAATGCCTAGATTAACGCTGATATTTCCATACACACAGTATTCTTTTAATTCTTAAACCTGTATTGCATAATATGTCATCAATTTTTTATCGTTTTAATAATGTAATGCATAATTAAATCATTCCTTTATAACTCTCGGAAAATCTGAGAAATAAATGGTACACGATGTATAATTGCCAATATTTGGCACTGGTATCATACAGGAAGCATGCCACTACATATGTAAGTGTTTCCGGTATGAGAAACGTTTGACATTAGTAACACCATCGTATTCGTATCGTTATATGGTATCTTGTTCGTTCACACGAGTACAATTCCTTGGGTTCATGTTCATGTGTAGGTATTTAATCTACATGTTCAATCAAAATACGAAATAGCTACGCAGAAAACATTTACTTCATAGACTATAGTCTTTGCTTTAGTTAGGAGTGCATGGATTTACAGGTGATTAGATTAAACTTTATTGAAATCAATGTTTATTTGACAGGACTCGGGCTTTCTACCGTGTTGACTTGGTCGCGGACTTGAGCACGTAGCTGTGCTGCCAGATACCAAATTGCCTCCCCAACCCATCAATTATAGGTATAGCAATATGGAATGCGAGGATTGCACTTGGTCAACGAGATATTTGACAACATAGCCAGACCCATTAATTCTGATAGATAACATGGTCGGGATTTTAACATGGATAATTACAAGTGCGAGGATTAGAACGTTTCAAAATTCCGTGCACACGCCTAACTAAAGGAAAGACTATACCAGATACAATGTATAATAAAACGTTATCAACCAACATTGTACGGGCAGAACTCGCCTGAGAAAAAATATACTACGCGCTTCACTTAGCATCATATTACACGGAGATCGCAGAGCTAAGTTTATAAAACTGAATTCACACGTCATAGATCTAGTGTAACGCATTACCTACCGCGAGGTTTTTGTTGGGCCTAAGATGTCGGAATTCGAATGACGTATGCTGTCAACGCTCTTTGACGTGTGTCCGAATTTCACAGACTGAGTGTGCCCACTCGAATTGGCGCAAGCTATCTATTGTTTCCTCCCACGCTTGTACAGTCCTCTTGGACATCGTTGAGCCAAAATCTTCCTTCTTACTTCAACTGATGTCCTGTGTGTACGAAGACACAAGTACGCAGCAACTACTATGCTGGATAGCTGACTGTGACTTCCACAATCCACAGCACAATGAGATCTGTGTCGCCAGTCAATTTTCTTGCTGAGACCTCATTGCTGAGATCGATTATGCATCTCGATCATTTTAATTTCATTTAATTTTATTTCTCTCTAACTATGTGCCAATGTAGATAAAGGAGTAAATTAATACAGCTTATTTTTCTCAAGCGTCCCTAGGATCATAGCTAAAATCTCTAGCATAATATTTAGAATTTTTTTCTAAGTTCATTTAATGTTTTCCATTCACGAATGGTTCTTGTGAGTGGAGTAAACTTTCCCCATGAGTCATTGCACTTTTCTTCATGATCTTCGTCCCTCTTCTTGTCCCGCGAATAATCTCCCTCCAATCTTTCCAGCCTCCGTTCCTTCTTCCATCCATTTCCCTATCGCTATCAAAAGGTTACATAGCCTTGCCAAACAATTAACAAAATCACACAAATCCTGGTGATATCATCGTAATGCAACTTGACGAGATTGCGGCGTACTTCTTTGTCATGATTAAGTAATATGTATGTGGTGTACTTAAAAAATGTAACATAAGAATCAATTCGGATATGAGCTCAGAGATCGAGCAAAAGTTCAAAACATTACCTATAATTCCATTAGATCATTATCTATAATTTCATTAGCTCAAGGTAAGATCGCAAGGTACGCCCAGTGCTTATCCTTTAAAAATCGCGGAGTTTCCCAAACTGCAACGGCCCACCACGTCGCTTTCCCGACGATGACCTCGGCCTGTGTGGACAGTATTGCGCTCACGAGCTCTAGTGATCAGAAAAATCGACGGAATCAAGGTGTTCAGATCCAATAGGGAAATGCGAGGATGCGGATCACCCTGACTTCCCTTCAGCTCCATCCCACGGAATACAGACGGACTTTTTCATCCTCTCCAGGACAGGGTCGACAGTGCAATGGCGCAGAAAGAAGGCTAGCTGGTCGGTACGAAAAATGACGGTCCAAAAATGTTGGCCGTTTGCGATTCAGACCAAAAACTAAATGGGATAGTCATGTTTGACCCCAAGGAAAACTCCCGTTTCCATGGGCAACTTTGAACCTCCAAAATGTTTCGCTAATTTGTATCGTGTTTTCGGGATGACTATACACAAGCTCCAAAGCGGTATGCAACTTGACTGGAAGGTCAGAAAATAATGGAGGTAGTAGGAAGACGGCCGAACCCTTTTGGTGTAGGAACTACCCCTGAATTTACCTAGAATGGTCGTGGGAAATTACGGAGAACTACGAACTGGATAGCCGGTCACCACGGTCAAACCTGAGACCTTTCGAATGCGAGGCAGACGCTCTAACACCTCGGCAAGCGGGCTCCGTACTTCACACTTCGTGGGTAGGGCCGCAATTCTTTTCTCAATTACATCTCTTTGTTCTGCTGATATATTCCAATGCCTTTGCTTTGTCCGCAAATGTGTGAAATTACCTTGTTATCGAGACGCCTACGAAAACCCCAAGTGAAATACGTTGGACTTGAATTTCCTCGACTTCGCCGACGGCGTGAACCTTGGGGTTGGACGCCATCAGCCTTGCCGTGCAGTGAGTCGTACAAGTATGCGCAAGGAAATTATTCAAATCTGCACGAAACATGACCTTACCGTTTGAACGCAATGCTAGCTCCAAAATAACACAAAGCTACAAATGGTTCTATCAAATCTCATTTTACGTAGCCGATGACTGGAAAATTGACGCATTCGCAAGAGAGCATTTTATAGGTTAGCCCCCTATCTACGCAGTGCGACGCCAGAGGAAGACAAGGGAGGCCGTGAACTGTCGGTAACCCCCCCACCCCCCAATATCCTCCCCCCAGCGAAAACAAAATTAAAGGCACAAACATTTTAGTTCAAGCATTCCCGAGACAATTAACATTGATAATTTTCAGATTAATGAAATCACTTCAAAACTACCTGCTAACTCGAGGACTCAAATCCCGGACCTTTTGCTTACCGGGCAAATGCTCTAACCACTGAGCTAAGCAAGGTACGGCATTTCGGAAGTGATTTTAAAATCACCGGTAAGCAAAAGGAAGCTGCCTAGTGCCACATGATGGCAAACCAATGTTATTATCAGTGGGGTTTCAACAAATCATTTCAACCGTGCATACCGAATATTTGTTCACTCTCGTATCACATTTTGTCACGATGGCAGCAGAACCAGAATGGCAAAGCAACATAACTGGATGTTCTTATTTCCCATTCAGCCATTCCCGACAGGAAAATTTAGTTTTTTTCTAAAGAATCCCTGAATTATTAACAAATGTTTAAGATTTAAATACGAAAGTTGTCGTCGCACGTCTGTTCCATTAAGCATTCATTATTCGCAGAAAAGTTCATTTTCACAGCACGATTTCGTTCCTTCTAGTCGCCGAAGACCCTTGCTGTAACTACACTAATTATTTACTGTTGATAGTAAGAGTTGAAAAACATTTACCTTCTATTGGATGATCTTGGCCTATACTTCGATTCTAAAATAACCAAAATGACAATCCTTTGATTTTCCCCCGCTCCATCGTATAATAATCGACATCGTTAATCATCTAATCTTCCGTACTTGTTTTATATCCAATCCACCAGAACGAGGTAACCTACAGCCATAAAAAAGGTTGGGTCTCAGAACAAACCATTTGCTTGATTCAGAGATAACAGAAGCAATTAAGTAAAGAGTAAATTAAATCCCACTCTGGAAACCAACTTTTTCCAAAAAACTGAAAAACTGAAAAATTTCCAAAATTGCGAGTTAAAGGTCAGTGGGGGTGTGCTGAATGGTGTATAAAACTCGCGAGATAGCATATTCGTTAGCATGGTCTATCCTCATTTCACAGAGCAGGCATCAACTGAAAAGGAAAACTGGTTTATCATAACGAGGCATTGGCCCAGAGAGCCCATGGCATACAGCATGGTTTCTACATGATTTTCAAACGAACCTGACTTAGGACTTGTGAATATTTCGAGTGGACGGCTTTCTGTGTCCAGAAGTGTGCATTGAAGTGTACGTGTGTGCAATTTCGCCTACGTCTGTGTCAACTACGTTCTGAAGTACGTAATAGTCATAATCCTTCGTTGATATCAAACAAAAATTCCGTGAACTTCATGATAATGTCTCATAACGTGACCAAATTGAAACTGTGCCTTGGAACTCTTTGAAACTTGGTTGCGACTTCTTTCTGAACAAAATTACACAACCTAAGATCTTAAAATACAAAAATCCATTCGATATATCACTTTTTAAAAGCGAGCTTCTCTCTGTAGTGTCCGATTTGTTGCTCAGCCCAGACGATGCCCCCCTCAGTTGCACCCATCCCAGTGGAATTCCCAATCAAGCAATACCCATTGGCAATAAAACACAACACACGAATTTACATAATCGCACCTTCTAATTACCTATTCCATAATTAGCGGATTCCTCGCCCCAACCTTTCCCTCAGTTACACAAATCCATTGGTATTCCCAACCAAGAAATCCAACTAGACACAACAAATTAATTAACGAATGCTAGTACAACCGTCCGATGACCAGCCGGAAGCAATTAGGGGTTCCGCCCGATCGCTGTCGTGGCAGATCGCGGCCAGGGTCGGGGCCCTCACGTCGGGGCTCGCCGCCCCGCGGTCGCTCTTCTATCCCGGCGTCGTATTCTCCTCGATAAAGCCAGCGCTTTCTCCTCGGGCAGCTCAAACGGCTTCTAACCGTCGTCACTTCAATCATTCGAGTCTCTCCCTTCATTGTAGCATTGAGCTGCGATCGGCCACAGTGTTTTACTTCGGTGGTGCTTCATGTCAGACGACTTGAAAAATTGCGTTTTCAACGTCAACAAACAGTCGACAATACGAAATGCATGGACAGTGTAACATCACATAGCTCTGCAAGTGGTTGAAAGTGTTTTATTGCATAGTGGTTTATTTACTTTCATACGTTTTACTGGTGGTTTACCTAATTAACCTACTAGTCTCGAGTGGTTTGCCGAAGTGTTTTCAAAGGAGTCACCGCTCACGATGGCTCTAAGTGCAGGTGAGTTACACACAGAAAATCACCTAAGTGATAATTTTATAATCATTTCTCTACGTAAACTCTTGTTAAATAAGCCCTTTATCACCCCCTGATTTGTTAGGGTCGGTGTATATGTCACGATTTTCCACGATTTCAATGAACATAGTCGAAAGTCTAAATGGTTTCATTGTATGGTCTTATACGTAATCGGCATTCAGGAATCGACAGTTTAGCTAGAAGATAACGTATGTACAGTCTATTTCCCGGAAACTATAAGGGGCGTTTCACTGTTTGAAATACGACAATGACAATTTTAATGATAATCAATATTAAGAAACGTGAACGGCGTGTTCATTGTTATTTTGGTTCGACCAAACGAGAGCCTAAGATTCGAGCAGCTTTTCTGGAAGTTTTAGGAAATGAGAAAGGAATGCTAGCGAAATAACGGCTGTGTCCTATAGAACGAGAAATATCCCATCAAATATAGTCTGATATTACATTATGGGAAACCACAGCCAACAAATCTGGTCACTATAGGGATCAAACCCAAACCTTCTGGTTGCATTTTCTGCCTACGCTATCATACCGAGATTGAATTGTTAAAGTCTTTTAAAAAACCGTGTACCGAAGAGAAGCCACAACACATTCTATTCTTTTCAGATTGAAAATATGTGTGGCAATGATAATACAATTAGCAGACCAATTGTTTCAGATGTCGGTTATGCAATATCAAATTTAGGAATTATGCAAACAATCCTCGTTAGCTTGAAAGTTACCAGATTTTGCTTCCGAAATTTCGCAAACATTGCAACTCTTCTTTAATTTTGTGCTGGATTTTCTCATAAGCTGTACATCTATGACAACTGGGACTCGAATGAAATAGGATGAAATTATCCAGACAAACACGAACACCCACGAAATCGGTCAGGTTTCGCCAACTATTTATCCAAGTTTCGACGTGATTTCATATGATGTGTTCGCCAACTTTCTAACGCTAGATAGAAAATGTATAAATTGAGATTTAAGCTTTACAATCAGATCGTCCTGGCTTTCGTCCTGGTGACCGGCTATCCTGATTGGAGTTTCCCGTGGTCTCCCACGGCCATTCCAAGAAAATACTATTTTGGTACAATTCCCTTGCCAGAAGAATCTATCAGCGTTCCCCAACCCATCCCAAACATACAGAAATTGCACTTGGGGTCACGTGATCATCCCAAATAGACAAAAATATGCACAGTGGGATCAAGGAAAACTCAATCGTTCAAGGAGACAAAAGTGCTTCAAACAACCTGCAAAAACTTGTAGCACAATTGAAAAAAACGCTGCTACAGAATGTGCTATCTTAAGTTACCACCAAAAAACCGTTAGACAGGTCCGTGAAACTATGTCCGTTTGTCATTGCGTACCGACCAAGTTTAAAGTAATTAACTAGCCCAGCTAAGGTTAATTACGTAGGTATTTAAAGACGCAAGGCTTGTTTTTGCAAGTACGTTACATACAAATAGCGCATAGACTTTGGCGAGCACTGCTCGCATCGCAGGAGAAGCGAAAGTGAGAGGAAAAGGAAGGCAACGAGACAGAGAGAGACAGAGACAAGGTCATGACCCAGTGCTCCCACGGTGGACGGGCAGCAGGGCACTTGGTTACTATGGTTACATCATGTCAGGGTGCTCCACTTTCCTTGCTCAGTAGTCAGTGGGAAGACAATCGCAGGTACACGAAAGTGAAATGAAGTTGCGGTAAGGCATATGAATACGCAAGAATATACACTCGCAGCAAGTTTGATAATGGATAAATAGTTAGGTGGGCTGGTCGCTTGCAATAATACGCAACTAAGTACGTGCTCAGTGGCGTAGTACAAACTCAAGGGCCCTCCGCAAGATAGAATTGGGGGCGCTGTCAAAAAAAATGCTCTTGGCAAAAAATAGAGCTCAGCTCAAGTGCCTATTACGTCTCATTAAAAGTAGCGCCACAGGATTATTTTTGGAGATTTAGCTCAATCTTCAGGGTTTTTTTGTGCTTTAACTTTTAATTATTTACATGGAGCCCGGTAACAGAAATAGATTTACGGATGCAATAATATCATATTAAACACTCATTGATTCCAGTCGCCAAAATTTGCCTTTTCTCCACAATAATTATAGCGAGTAGCATTGTTGACATCTCGACAAAATATTGTAAGATATATTGTTGTTCAAGTACGACATTTTTCCTCTCGCGTATTTCCCATGTGTACGGAGTAAGATCGGGATTGGGGGGGGGGTCGTTTCGAAGGGCCCCCAAACCGTGCGGGGGCCGGCTTACGTCTCCACTACGCCACTATACGTTTTTGTGTGGAATTTGCATGTCGATTAGTACATAAGTGTTTTTATCTACGCAAAGCAAGCGATTATACTGGCAATATATTATACCAAACGATAATAAGACGCAAGTTAGGGCCCATTGAAATGGAGATATGTCAATGCCCATTTAGACTCAGAGATGAGACCACGACTTTAAAACAAAGAATACGCTTTGTAAATCCGGCCCCAGCAGCGCCCAGGAGCGGGAGTTTCGAAATATATCCAATCGCTGACTTTTTATTTACGGAGGTATTGCACATTTCAATAGTATTTGTTTGTTTTAGTTCCAATTTCAAATTGATTCACGGCAAGTGAGGTATACACTATATTTCACAAATTCCTTCTTTACACATATTTTCCTGCAGGTGTAAGCAAGCTAACATGCTAGTCGCTATATGCTCTAAATAAGTATCCACAGATTCGGTCGTTTTGCTCGTACAAGTATAGTCCTTGCTTTAGTTAGGAGTGCACGGAATTAGAGGCGATTAGGTTTATCTTTATTGAAATCAATGTTTATTTGACATGGCTCGGGTTTTCTACCCGTGTTGACTAGGTCGCTGACTCGAGCACAGATATGTGTTGCCAAATACCAAATTGCCTCCCCAACCCGTCAATTATAGGTATAGCAATATGGCATGTAAGGGTTGCACTTGGTCAACGAGATATTTGACAACATAGCCAGACCCATATATTCTGATAGATAACATGTTCGGGATGTGAACATGGGATACTTACAATGGCGAGGATTAAAACGCATCAAAATTCCGTGCAATCCTAACAAAGCAAAGACTATACATTCACTCGTCCATCCATGATAACGTTTTCCCACGACGTGGGTTCTTGTACTGTTGTCTGTAGATAGCTTAAGTGCAAAGGAATCTCGTAATGCTGACCGGAATTAAGTTCGGTAATGACTGTCACCGTCTTCAACGAAATGATGTCAAGTTGACGGACTTTCCGTTTCGTTTATAAGCAAGCTGTCCGGTGACTCTGGCACTAATCTAATACTATTGTGGCAACGAATTTTTAGTAAGTTTATTGTAATTTTATGTGATGGTGAACTCATTACATGGTGTCTTAACACAAGTATATGTTTGTTGTAATTTATTTTAACATTTTGTTCATGGATGGTAGAAAATGTTGCTTCGTGGCATTGTTGACGATTGCAGCCAAGTTGACAGAGACCATAGATGTCTTAATACTAGGTATTAAAAAGACCTACTAAATAAATACTAAGATATCGATGACAGAGGCTGAATAATTTGATGAAAATTTAGTAGTGAGGTGAGGCCTTGCCCTGAGATATGATTAAGTATAGGAATAATGGTACTCATACCCAAGAGCGATGTGGAAACCACTTAAAAATGAGTACGAATTTCGATTTTAATATGAACCGTAATCACCGGGGTCCAACTTCCCAGGACCTATTTGTAAACTTTGCTTCCTATTCGGTTCAAACATGTAGAGGCAGCCCAGAGCCCAGAGACTGATTGAGAGCGGAAACTTATTTTTACGATTTTAAAGTGCACAGCAGAACCACGGAGCACCGTGAATCAGTGAAGCCCAGTGTTGCCAATCCCTGTACAGCAAGCAGTGATCGATGGTCGAATGCTCCTGGTCTTCACGCAACTCCTGTGTCCAGGTCACCTCGTGGCGCTGGTCTGCTCATGCGTCCTGGTGACGCTGGCCGTCGCCGCTGAAGACAACAAGTGGGTTTGGGGCGGAGCTCGCCTCATCAAAGACAACACCCGGTCAGAGCGCTTGCGCGACAGGGAGCTCGTCGAGGAGTTTCCGGTCAGGAGGCCTCTCTTCCGACCTGCGCAGGACTACCAGCCCGGCGACAAAACTAATTTCCGGTACATTCATTGGCCATTACTCTCTACATACCTTGACACCGTCGACCAGGTAAATGCCAAAAGGGCCGATAGGTCAGTCCAAGATTCGGGCCGTTAGAAAATTAAACATATTTTTTCTTGGATTTTCTTCAAAATTGAAATTTGTAAGACACAATTGGAGAAACACTGATAATTTCATGATAATGGTATCGAGAATAATTTCAATTGCATGGTATCAACAGAAAGCCTTTTTGCAAAGCTCATCGGGCCGAGTTACCCTGGTTTTGGTAGCCGATACCATGGAGTGGTCGCACTTCCAAGACAAGGTTTAGGCCTTGGAAAGCCAAACAATGACCCGAAAACAAGCAAAACCATTCACATTTTTGGTACATTAGTGAGTCCATGGTGAAAGAAAGGGCAACATCGGCTGTAACATAGAGTTCTAGTCTGGGATTGGGAACGAAAATACCACAAATACGCTTAGAAAGTAGAAACATATCTCATTAATGATCTGGGGGGGGGGGGGGGGCGTTTTTTTTTTTTTTTTAAAGGGGGGTTTTT
>QKMV01002110.1:0-14031 GCA_003287335.1 Lednia tumana
CAAGACTGTATAGCAAGCTTCAAACATGGCCGTTTAGGCCTTGGAAACCTTACGGTAACAAGACTGTATAGCAAGCTGCAAATATGACCGGTTAGGCCTTGGAAACCTTACGGTAACAAGACTGTATAGCAAGCTTCAAATATGACCATTGAGGCCTTAAATATCATGTTAACAAGACTGTATACAAAATATCTTTTGGGTCTCTGTCAGAAAAATTTCCTCTCACATTCTCTGACATATAATTGTGTTTATAGAGTGTGCAGTAAAATTCAACAAACTTTTAACTCACTTCCGTTTCACACTGTTTGTCATTCTTTTGCATTTCAACACCAGCCGCTAAAGATGTTTTAGAGATGTTTGAAAACAAAATTTTTGAACCGTAAATTGATTGACGTCCCATTGAAGGTGCACAGAAAAAGTGAAAAACATTTAGCATCTGTGAATTTTTCAGGCCCCGCGTTCGGTACTTGAAAAGTTTTCGTTTCCAAATCAAGAATTCACACTTGTTTTATTAATGTTATCTTCGGCTGTCGCACGCTGGTGGAAACCGTCTGGAAAATGTCGGGGAAATTGTCGGCAGAGAATTTTCCGACATAGAAAATAGGAGGGAAGCTGAAGAAAGACAGGAATATGCAGGCGACAGAGTTCGGGCTGGCAGGCGGAAGTTTTCCGTGAAAGGAAAGTTATCTTATCTTGAAATCCGACGTGATGACGTCATCGCCCAACTATCAACGCTGTGCGAAGGAAATCAAAGGAAGCCGATACACTTTCTTGAACTGAGATAGCAGACAAGTTTCGGCAAGGAGCGGCTTTACGATCTTGCTGTTGGTAGGCTGGTGTCTTCTAGAGTTCATTATTCACGTGTCAAAGGAAGATATTTCGGGTGGAAATCTTCGTGGGCTAATTGTCAACTAAAATACACGTAACTCGATGAACATTTTTACTCTACCGTTGAATTCCAGGACAATTGATAGCTAAAAAGAGATCAAAAATATTTTTAATTTTATAATAACTTTGTTACACATGATCGCTTTGAATGTCTTGAAACAGCACGTCAATTCATGAGCTCGTGTTCAAATAATACCGACGTGATTTCCAGGAAAGGCTCCCTAATATCCACGTTAGCCTGGAGCAACGATAGCTTATCTCAAAGCAAGGACTAAGCCTGCAAGGACTAGGGTTGGTCTGGAATTCACTGTAGATGATACAATTCCAGATGTAGATCAAGTATTGACAAGGACTAAAGTTAGTCTGAAATTCACTGTAGATGATACAATTCTAGATGTAGATTAAGTATTTGCTTTCTGTTGGATTCAGACATCTTTATAAATCCGTCCCTCAACAAAAGACACATTATTGGGAAAGTCTGCAATATTTGACGAAGCCTTCAAGAAGTTTTCGCAAAGAAAAGAACGCCACAGAATGAGATGCCTGACAATAGAGACATGTGTCGAAATTATATAAAAACTAAAAGTCTTTCTACCACGCAGACAAAAAACGAAAGAAATGCACACATAAAAAAAAAAGTAAGAGAGATAATGTCTTTTCAGAATGATCGAGCACAAGACAACAGATATATAAATAGAGAAACAACGCGGTGTCTTCAATGCCTTAGAGAAAAAAGTAAGAAATTTTCTATTCGGCAACTTTCACTCGTTTCGTGTTGTTAACAATCCCGAAGGGGCACCTAGTTATCAATCCATCTGAGTGTGCGTTCGAATGGCGACAGTCTCTCACCGAACCACGGAAAACCAATCATAGTCTTGTGTAACGCGACCCCGGGCCGAACCCCCCATCTCTCAACACATACAACCCCCTGGTCACAACCCCCTAGTATCAACCTCTTGGGCAATCTCGACAACTTTGTCTTTCATATCGTTGACACCACGAGAGGTGGGCATCGAGTTTCTTCAAGACTCCACCGACTCTAAGACGTGTCAAATAAATTGGATCTTACATTCAAAAAAACTGTTAATAAATGAGACATAGTATACACGAGTCTTAAGAATTTACCCAACATCTTTCAAAAATATGTCCCAGCTCAAAATATTAATTCGTTGTAACGAACCATAGTCAACCAGCGAAATGGTCGGAGAGAAAAATGTCTCCTTCACAGCCCCCTAGCTTCCCAAGCGTGACGTTCCTAAGTTTTCCACCTTGCCAGGAAATCCAGGTGCGTCCGTAGCAAAGAACAGTTGATTACCCACCAGCCACCACTTGCCTCCTCGCCAACTTCCAGGCCAGTCACTTGAGCGCCGTCGTCGCCGCCGCCTTGCGCGGTGAAACCACCAACCAGATAAGCGACGAACAAGTGAACTCAGACAAGTACTCCTAGGTTTTCACTCTGAATTCTCCACCGCTTTGGTCTGTTGCACTCAGCACCTCGGAGAAATTACAACACGTAGTATTCAAGACGCCTCGGCGACGGCCCATACGTACTTACTCCCAAGTCTCCACTTTGCCAGCAACTTGTGCGGCTCAACTTTGCTCCGTACAAGAGATCTTGACAGAGAGAGAACTTTATTTGTCAATCATAAATGAAACAATTCCGTCTGCGTTGTTCGTGCATGGGAGTCAGACAAAAGTTTTGTTCCGTCGTCGTCGTCGTCGTCGTCTTGGAGTAGTATAAATAAAAGAGGAGGTTTCTTTTAGATTTGAAATTGCTATTTATTTAACCGTTATATAACGGTTTGCACAAAAACAAATAACTATACGTGTGTTTAAAGTAGCAGAGAAAAGATAGTCTTTTTCTGTCGTCTACTTTGTCTGTTTAAAAATACAGGCACCTTCTTTCGAGACAAATGGATGTTTCTACAGAGTTTTTCTTCTCTGCGATAGAATAAATAACGGAATACAAATAAGATATTGATTGGCAACATCCTCTTTCCGCACTAATAATCTAGCAGTAAATTTACATTGCACGGAATAAAGAAAGCAGTTTAAGTTGTAAATGACACTCAAACAAATGCAGCAGACAATTTGCACATGTTTTGCGCGAACGAAAGTTTGGCGTTTTCTTGTTACGAATTTAGCGCGTACCAATCTGCGTCTACTTAATTTAATAAACGAACGAACGCACTTTGAGCGATTGGCCCTGAAATAATCACGACAGCGCACATTAAAATAGAAAAGAATAAAGCAAATTAAATATTACATGGTAGTTTAACCTAGGAATAGGAATATGTCTGCAGTCCATGCTGCAAGAAACCGAACTAAAATGTGCTCGGTTATAAACCACCGGCTTGAAATTACAAAACATACCACACACCAACAAATAAACGTATCGGTTTTGCCTGCAGATTTGACAACCGTTTTCGCAGCGTGAAGTATTGAAATCCAGCAAAGTTGTCCGTGCCGAAAAGTCCGTTGCATTCGTGACGCTAACGACATTGTTTCCTTAATCAAATATCAAATCAACACACGTACGACAACGAGCATCGCTCATTCACGTTGCAGATCCACGCCGTGATATCGGGCTAAATTTACAACATCCGCCCTTTGCAAGCAGCCAACAATGTACACGACTAGGCAGCCTATAGCTTACACGACAAACCAGCCTGCGATCGTTGCATTTGGAAAAGCTTCAACGCTACAACGTGCACGACCTTGGCTTATCGCAGACGTGTTACCTTACAACGGATTCAGTGACGTATAAATAGATTATTTTATGCCAAGTTCCTTAACCCTTTTCCAGTTGACCTGCTCCCTATACCTGTATTTGTATTTGTAACTTTATACGCATGTCAATTTTCAAAAATAACACTTCAAGTTTGCAGGACATCTGGAGAAAGGGTCAATGTAAACTAGTAAAAACGTAGCGTTAATTTTTTTAAATTAAGCTTTCTTTTTGTTTCAGATGCCATCGAAAAGCAGAAGGTACCGTTTGCTTTTTTATTTGAGACGACTTCGAAGAAACAAGTGATATATTTTGCGTCTTGCTGTAAGAGCCGTTGAACAATGAGAAGGTACTTTCTTTTTGTAACCTTGAGAGCAAAAGTAAATAACCTGGCGTTTAGAAAACGCTACAATATTTTTATATCCTATAGCAATGGCTGAAACGGCAAAGTTTCTATTTTTCACATAGAATGTACACCAGTTTAAGAGGTGTCACATTTTTCACTGTCACAAAACAGTTGCTATTTCCAACACTTTTTCGCCCCATAAAGTGCGCACAGCTCAAAAGCACATTTTTCGAAAGCTTTCCAATGGTTTTCTGTACACCTATATAACGTTTGCAACCCGTTTCGTTTTAAACCATTTCATTGCCCGCTAGCACCTTCCGGCGACAGCCCTGTGAACCTCAAGTGTTGAGTTGCATGTGGATTTTGGGGCGGGTGGGGTAGGGTGGGGGCGAAGGGAATCTAGAATTGGCCGCCAGGCATCAATCGACATGTCTCTTCATTAATCCACGATTTAATCTTGTTTACTGCCGATCGCTCCACCGTGAAATGATTGACGAAAATCAAGAGGATTTTCGGTGAAGATTTATCCAGCGTGATTTCGCAAACATACAGTTTTAAGCAAGCCCCGAGGTGAATTCACAACTGTTTGGCTCGAGTGTCAGATAGAATGAGAATTACGCAAAGTTGAGTGCTGCGCGCTATTAAAATGCGTTGGGGGAATTGTTTAAGCGTGATGCTTGTTGAGATGCAACCGTCGTGCACTTGCTTGAGTGGGATTGCAAAATGAGGGCGACAGACGTTGGTGTGAGAGATGAAATGGGAAACTTGTGAGCAATCACAGCTAAGATGGGACGCTGTCAAGTGAAGTGCAGTTGTATGGAGTACAAACTGTTCGTTTCATTCCGCGTCGATTACAATTTTGGGGTTAACACCTAGGTATATTGTTTTTGGCGACGTATATGCTGTGCGAGGAATGGTACAGAGGTTGGTACAACTGTAGTATCAGCACAGCTTTAACCCTAATGACTTTGCCCGTAATCTGAATATCACTTAAACATGCTTATAGCCCTATCTGTAGGTAAAATATAGAAAACAAAACTGTTTCAATTTTCTGCGGCACGCGTTAAAGAAAAAAAAAACTGGGTTTAAAATCTCAAGATATGAACAGCATAGATTGCGAAATGTTTGAAAACTTTTTATACGGGCTACTTTAACATCAAACCCAGATTGAAAAACAGTTTTTTGAAATCAAGTATTTGCTTTTTTCGTAATTGGTTGCAAAAAGAACGTGGGATGAGTTCCTAAAACTCGATACTGAATCATTGCTATGCTTTTCAACTGTACGTAGAAGCAAGGAACACATTTATAGACTTTATCACCATTCAACCTTTCCTCTACTGTGAAAGATACTCACATAAATGTATCTGAATCTGTACAAACAACCTTAATCAGCCGAAAATAAAATCCTCGTGCTGTCTCCATAACCATGGTTCCAACATTACTACTTCAACTACTTCATCAAGAGACACCCAATTATCTCCCTCCTCGCTTCGTATTTCCAGCGCTCAAAAATAACCCTAAAATACCTCCCTTCCAACGAAGACCAATCAAAAAGTTAATTTTCCATTAAAAGTGAAAAAAACGCGCGCGTATACCAGAACGCAAACAGTACACGGGGGTTGCCGAGCGCAAGTCACACCCTATTGGTCGGCGAATGAAATACGACCAATTACCTAGCAGCATGTATAGGGTAGCAGCGAGCAGGGTTGTTTATTCCATGTGTCTATAACTAGCTCGGTGAAGAGCCAGCTCAGTATCGTAATTAACTTGCACTGTCACTTTAATTGACTTGTGTGGCTGCAATTAGTAGTCCAGGGAAATTTGTTCAGGCTGCTAGCAGGGTTATGATTAAGTGTTGGGGGTGAAATCAGATGCATTAATGTTGTAAATCATGGTGAGGTTAGCGCGTAAACTTTGATAGTGGTGGGTTTGTGGCGACAGTCTAGTCGACCTGACGGGTGGATTGACGTTGATCTGCGTCGATTTCGGATTGCGGAATGTTGTTCACGTTTATAGCAGTTTTCGACCCGATGCCGCTCGTTTGGAATTCGTGCCACGCTCGCTAAGCTTTTTTCATTAAATTTAGAGCAAACTAAATTCTGGACTCGACCGGGATTCGAAGTCGGGTGTTCTACATCGGCGGTGCAGCTGCACTGACCGTTGAACTATCGAGATGAACATTTTAGTTGCTCTTTTTGTTCGCTAGAACTGCATTAAAGTCTCTATCAGCGTGCTAGATATAGGCGGTGAAAAATTGATAGCTTTAAGTTGACAATTATTGGAGTTAAAACTCCCCGTTCAACGCCATGTAAATTGAGTGTTTTTTCCGACAAACTTGCCCGAACAAACTTTTTTCACTGGTTTTTCTTCGGTCAACTGTGATTTATTTATCTATCCAAGCAAAAATAATTTTTTTTTTTTAATGTTTTCGTGGGAAATTGCAATAACGTCAAGCTTAGAAACTGCTTTCCCACTCTTTAAACTATTTCAAAGCTGCTTTCTGGGATGACAACGCTCCAGCTGTCAGGCTCAGGAATGGGAAAAGAGATGGGATACCTATTTAGATCGGAGAGCCGTGGCCTGTGGTAGAGGAACTATCTCAGCATTTGTTGCTGAAATTGACGACAGTGAAAGAACTGAAAATCACCTAATCTTTATAGCCTGCTACCAGGATCGAGCCCATGGGATCTATTTTATCCAGGTGAATACTGAATTCAACATGATTACGTAATTCTAGAACAAAATGATAAATAAAGTAAAATTACGTTAACCTTGTTTGAACTTTGAAGACGGTAAGTATTATTTAATCGGTGTTATTGGTGAGGAGTTTTTAACGTATAAAATATCCGCTCATGCTCTTAAACAAACATTGTGTCTTCAACGTTGGAGCACAAAAAAGATTGCACACGTATATTTCTCAAACTTCACACAATTTCTCACAATTCTTAAGACTCATGTATTCTGCCTTATTTCAGCACTAGTTTTCAAAAAAATTGTTAGTAAATGGGTTTCACTGCTAAGAACTTCTAACAAACAAACTGCCAACGTTTTGCTAACTATATTGAAAGATTCTTCGACAATTGACCCGAAGAAGCTTTCAATATAGTTGGCGAAACGTTGGCAGTTTTTTTGTTAGAAGCTCTCAGCAGTGAAACCCATTTACTAACAGTTTTTTTTTTAATTTTTCACACTATTTATTTGACAAAGATGAATTATGAGATCTGAGTGTGATCGGCTGGTTCCCGTACAATAATTGGTGGGGTAGAATCAGCCCCAGGGGCAAAAAATGAAACACATGGTAAATTTATAACAGGCGTTGGTCCATTTCGCGTTCCAGCCCCTTGACAGCAACATTTCGCACTGGGCATCGGCAGTCGAGAACCTTTCTGAGATTCGGAAAGGTCAATGAAATGTCTCTGAGTTGTGACGCTTCCACAAAGAGCAACCTCGTAAAACGGCAAGAGCAAGTCAAGAGACTCGCACGGTGAACGAGGGGAAAATACCAATAAAAAAATAATAAGTATCGCTTCACTGATTGGCCAATTAATTGTATGATGGCTCACCGGTTCAGCAATACGAGATAATCCAAACGGAAACCCACGACCGGATGAACAACTTACCTGGAAAAGAAATTACGAAAGGTAAGTACAGGTTAGGCAACACACAATTCCGTACCACGAAACAATGAGAATTTCTCCAGCAAAATATGCTGGCAAAGCGTTTATACCTGTACGCTATATTATTATTTACGGCCTTGATTACATTCACTACAAACGAAGAATCAGGCAATCATGATATTTAATAAAATAAGCATTACACTGGGTTGAATGCCTACAAATCCAATTAAATTCCCAACGTTTTGCAAAGTGTACTTCTTATTTATTTACGGAAACAAATCGCTCTGATAAAAAAATGACAACGTCAATCAAAAACATATAATACTCCATATTTTTTTTATAATTGTGTTTTTCCTGAATTTCTCGACAAACTGCGTTTTGACACATTCCTCCACAAAAACTTGGGGTTAACTAATAAGATCTATGCTGACAAGGAATAAACTTTTAGAGCCATTTACACGGCTAGTAATAATTTTAAGAATATTAAAATCACTTCAAAATTACCTGCTTACTCGAGGTATTTTTGAAGTGATTTTAATATTCTTAAAGATCTATGCTATTTCTCAAACAGTTTTTGCTGAAACTAGCGGCCATCTCTAATTGGTCGAAAATTAGCGAGTAGTTTGCAATACCCCTTGCCTGGACCTCATTAGCTGACTCATACTAGAGCTGACGGAAGTTGAGTGACAGGTAAGATTCTAGTTTCCTATCAGATGGAGGTAGAGGTGCTTAAATTATGCACGTCCTTTTAGTTTTGTCCCCACATTCTTGGAACTTTACGTTAAACAACTTTGACAAGATTGTGGCTGAGCACGGAAAACCACAGAGACTTCCAGCTTACCTATCGTGTTAAATAATTTGTTCATTACGGAAATGAGTTATGCCAACCGACTCGGGAAACAAGTTCAATATAATACCATTCCCGTTTACGTAGCTGGCAAGCAAAAATGTTTTTCTTTGGTTGGTAATGATAGAAACGGGATGTGTCCGAAAGTAATTTTCAATTCTTTACACGGCTCACCCTAAATGTATAGCAGTGGCCCAAATGTAGCAAAAGAGGGTAGCAAGGCCAATCTTTCTCATGAGAGCGCAAGATTGTGTTGTTTTAATTGGATTATTCAATATAGATGAAAAACTTGAGGTGAATCTAGTGGCAACTGGAAAAACTAACCCGAATGTTCGTTATTAAAATTGTTGCAGTCAAACCATGTCAAACTGTAAGCGGCTGAGACACCACACTTAATTCATTCCAAAGCGAATTCAACTGGCTTTCTGCCAAAATGTATTTGACATTTTTACTTTCATATAATTTTCTTATGTTAGGTTTATTGTATTATCACTTTTAAAACTGAAACCTGATCGTTTAAAAGTTACAGAAAATTAAACGTTACATACGTTTTGTCAGAAAGCCAGTTGAATTTGCTATTGAATGAACCAAACTTGGTGCCTCTGTCAGTTAGAGTTTGACTGCAGTGCTTGCAATGAGCTACACATCGGATAGGTTTTTTTTTTTTTTTTAATTGGTGGTTTAAGGCCCATCCACACAAATCCCGACACATCCCGTTTCTATCAACACAGGTTTTTCCAGCTGCTAGAAGATTCACCTTACTAACGAGAATTCGACAACAAGTTCCTTCACAGCAAACCAAATCGTTGCTCAACGATGAAGTCCAACTGAAACGTACTATAGGCTGGAAAGTACAAAGGCTTGAATTAAAAGCATTTTTCTCCTCTCTCCCCTTTATTCGTTCTACTTTTGTTCCCCTCTCCCCAGGTTGGCCATCTTGAAACGTCGCTTTTAAATTGCCACTAAATCATTTCACATTATACGAACTCCATTAAAGAAATTAATAATTCCTTAATTACATTTTCATTCTACGCTCAGCTCACTTATTACGGGCCTTCTGGCTATGGATGTCTTTTACAGACTTTTTTTGCTCTTCGAGTTTTCGGAGAAAAGTCGGGAAAATTTGGCTCTCTTAGACGACATTCCGTCTGGCCTGTTAAAAGAAAAACACAAAGTTTGGTGCGCGTTAATATGCTAAGTTATTTAATAAAAAAATTAAAACTCTCCAAAACACGATGCCACTTTTTCTGTTTTAGAATTTTTAATCAAGTAGCTGCATGACGTTTTGCTAGATTTCAGTTTGATTTCCTTTCTAATCATTTCTCTCCAGCTTTTTCCAATTTGTATTTTTTTATAAATTGCGATATTCCAAATAATAAATTCGTCGAATCTTTTGCGAATGGAGAACGTTCTCCAGTGATCCATCACCTGGCATTACGTTCAATTGACATTGTTGTCTATTATTCACTCGATCGCATTAAACACCGACTGTAAAATGAATGCGAGCAAAAATAAATCACACAAAACTGCACCCCGAATTTCAGTCATTCATCATTGCAAGCCTCTGACAAAATAATTCGTCTAATTTCGCCATATTGAAATGCAAGTTGCAAGAAGTATAAAGGAAGCTGTCGCGCTTTTGTGTAACAAATAATACCACGCAGCCCAGCCAACACAACGTCTCGAGAAAGTGGCGCAAAAACTTGTCAAAGGGTTGAACAAAGCGTGTTGCTTCGTTGGTCGTTTACCAAGTCGAATTACTTGCTTGAACAGTTAATAAAGTTGAACGGTTCAGTTCTCCAAAGCAAATGCAATCCATTTTCATCAACATGATGAATAGTTCGAGAAATGTTGCGTTACCTTTAGTATTTTACGAAACTAGTTTAATTAACAGCTGCTTTGTCGTCGTGAAAATAGTCTGATGCTGCGAATGAAGTATGCTAATAAATGTTTTTCTTTGCCGTGCACTGCACAAGAATGGTATTAGAAGATTTGAATATAAGTACGAACCATTCAAAGAACAAGAAGTTGACAAGCAGACAATAAGAGGGAAACAAAAACAAGATTCATCTATAGAAACAAATCCTCTTGTGAACAAAGAACGTCAAAGGAAAGATCGAAGTGTGCTGCAAAAGACTACCTTGAGTTTTATGGGGAAAACGGACAGAAATACAAGTTGAAATGGAGATGTTCGGGAAAGGTGCGAATGGATTGAAAAAAAATGTGTTTAAATTAGAAAATTTAACACTTATGAAGATGAATGATGTATCAATACTGTTTAGCAAACAGTTTTTTTTTAACTAGTGCAAATATTAGAAAGTAGACATGTGTAAAAATAAATTGATCAAAAACTATGTAATTTTATTAGGCGTGGGCTGCTAAAGGCTGTTAGATATGTGATACGATAAATATGTTATCAGAGAACTGATATTTTCCATTACCGATCTTTTTTTAACAAAGCAATAATAAAGCCTCTAGCCAGAAGGTTAGCGAGAAGGTTAAGGCTATAAAGTAAGGTTAGCTCGGCTCGTTCAAACAAACTACACGTCATCAGAAACACGTTAATCGCTTTTTTTCTGTGCCTAATTTTAGTCTAGCAAATTCACAAAACAAACGTAATTATTTCTCTCGCTCCTATGTACTTGAAAACAGTTACCAACGCCAAATCTCGCAACAAACATCCACTATAATATTCCACGTCCATGAGTCAGCATCGTCTCACTTAGCTGGCAAATAGTTTCTTCGCAAACTCATTCCTTTCGTCCCGTCCCGCCCCGCCCCGCCCTGCCTCGGCCAGTTTCCTTCCTCTCGAACAATGTTGTGCTTTAAGGCTCGAGGCTACCACCCACGGAATATGACTGGCAGACGAATTTGTGTACACCTCTGCTGGCCCTACCGCTGAAGATAGTCTACGATAATAAGCAAGAGAGTTGGAGATGAAAGAACAAACTAGGTCATTAGATTCTGAAAACTCATGTCTTCTGCCTAATTTCAGCACTATTTAAAAAAAAACTGTTAGTAAATGGGTTTTACTGCTGAGTTGCTGCTGAGGCAGTTTGTTGGTTAGAAGTTCTCAGCAGTAAAACCCATTTACTAACAGTCTTTTTGAAAAAAAAAAAAACTTTGTTTATTCGGAAGCTGTTTACAAATCTTTTGCCCCAAATAAAGCGTCACCATAGATGCTCAAACTGAGGCTTTTTAGATAGCCAAAACATATAAACGAAAGAAAATAGGATAAAATTGCTTGTGAATAGACCTCCTTTGTTCTTTTGTCTACAATTCCTTGCTTACTTCCACAGTCTAGCTTCAACAGTAGAGCCATCAGGGGTACCCAAAAAACGGTCTGGTCGAGGTTTCTTGCGCGGCTCGCCACGCTAATGCATAGGCGCTACGCCGATTTCTGTCGAAGGATCTTCACCCTTAACGCGGGTCGAGGACGGAGATGGAATATTAATGATGATGGATGGATGACGGCCGTAAGCCAGTGAGATGTAATTACTGGCGAAGTGTGTACTGCAATTTCTGCCTCCACTCCGAATGCGTCTTGATCGACGTTCCCGAGTGCGTGTGACGTCACAAGAGTCCAGGCGTTTCCACCCGTGACGTTCAGGCTACGTCACATTAGCTAACCGGCAGCTCATTTACTGGAAAAACCTATTGGATGTTTAGTTTGTTTTAATTGCTGCAGTCAAACTGTAAGTGCTAGAGACCCTAACTTTGATCATTTCATAGAATTTTTAACTGGCTTTTCGATAAAATGTATTTTTAATTTTTACTTGCACTAATTTTTGTTGAAAGTAGGTTAATTCTGTTTTTATTAATTGTTTAACCTGAAACCTGAATGTAACAAAAAGTAACGAGGGAAAATATTCAATGTATCTTGTCACAAATCGAGTTGAATTCCGTACGGAATGAACCAAGGCTAGTGTCTCTGTCACCTACAGATTGAATCCAGGAATTAAAATAAACTGAAAATCGGGTACCGATGTCCACCGGCTACTTCTAGATTCACCTGAAGCATTTTAATGAGATGAAAATATACGCGAGAAACTTCATTGTAAAATAAACATCTTCATAAAAATGCAGCACTCTAAAATTCATGCGGCTCATGCCTATCTTCTAATCTCACCACCAGTTTTCCGAAAAACTGATTTTCAAATTGGGTTTGAAGTAGACCTGTGTGTTTTAGAAAACACTTTTGTGTTCTTTTAAGGGAAAGTTTTGGTGGAGTTCTAAGCATTCAGACAAAGTTTGTGAATCAGGTTCATCATCCATCATTTGCGTGCGAATTGTCTGCAAAATTTCAGCAAAAGAGCCGAACTGCCTAGGACGGTAAAAAAAAAGAAGTGAAATTACTTTTTTGAGACTCATATCTCCTGAATAATTTCAGCGCTATAGTTTTTAAAAAAACTGTTAATAACTGGGTTAAAATGCTAAAAACTTAACTGAAACTAAACTGCCAGTTTAGTTTAGTTTCAGGCAGTTTAGTTTCAGTTAAGTTTTCAGCATTTTAACCCAGTTATTAACAGTTTTTTTATAAAGAAGCGTAATGTTTGGAAATAGTTTAACTTCAGAAAAGTCAGGGTTGATTAGCTTTCCGCGATTTGATTTCCTCGAGCAGATAGACACTTCTTAAGTGATAGTTAAAGTACTCTTAACGTTTAAACTACCTGTGTAAATGGCTTCAAGTTCGTTTCTCATATCAAGTCCAAGTAGATGTCAGAATATCTCCAAGACAGAAATGTGTCCAACTTCTCGACAGCACGGATTACCCTACGCTGTCTGGGTTCAATGTCAAAGCAAACTTATACATAATGCCCATTTTTTTCCAAATGCCATCGGCATTTAGCTCAAGCAAGATAGGGCAATCACAGCTCAAGTGGTTTTGCTGACTGGGTATTTCTAGAATGCTTTTCTTGGCTAGAATAGTTGTATTCTGAGCCCCAAAGAAGCTGCTCCCTGGAGCCCTATTCAGTAACGTTTTGCACTAGTGGGTAATCTTTCAATGGAATTGGTTTCATTTTCCATCGCTTTTGTGAAATTTGTATTCACTTACTTGTTTTAGTCGAATTCGCAATGGAAACATTTGCCTTTCGCTGGAAAGATTTTCTCTCGCCAAAGAGCTCGAGAAAACAAGAAATTCAAATTTAAACGGACCTTTTTGTAGCTTTCAGAAGCAAAAGCAGCGTTGTTATTATCAATATTTGATGCAAGCTTGTTAAAAAATACACAAATTTAGATTATAACCGTTAATATTTGGCTCTTTTGATTAAGAAGAATTGGAGTTTTGAGTATTGAATTTCCGCTCATCGTGTTGAATATTCATATGGCCGCCCTAAATCCATATTATTATTATTATGACGTCATGACAGCTGGTTGAGCTAGTACAATCGATGGGAGGCTAGGCAGCTCTGCTTTCATCTGTCAGTAAGCTTTTACGTCCAATCTTTGGCTTGATCATGAATACACTCTAGAAAATAAGCTTCTTTTATTTTTTTCATACTACAGGCAAAAAATTGACTTAAATGGTATTCGCGTTTCTCAGCGAAGTGGCTGGTGCCTAGCGGTCAAAAATGCAACTAGCGAAACGAGTTCCGTCATAGTC
>QKMV01002111.1:0-14026 GCA_003287335.1 Lednia tumana
TAGATAATAATGTTAATAATTTTTGAAGTGATTTTAATATTCTTAAACAAGATAATAATATTCTTCAAGGCTGCTGTAGTGTTTGAAAAATATTGGGAAATTTTTCAGTGGATTTCATGGCATGCAAGCCCAGTTTGTAAATCAGGCTTGTTGAAAACTAGAGCTCAGATTAGGAGATGACACGGGCTAAGATTAGAAACGTTAGAGAAAAGAATAAAGAGAAAAGAATAAGACTGTAAAGAATGTTTTTTTGTTTATTCAAGAGTAAAGAATGTTTGTGCGTTGAACTCACACTGGAGCAGACGTCTGCCAACGCGTGCAGCTGGCTGACGCTGGTCGTGCTCGTAGACACGGTGGTTTGACTCACACATCGGCTAAGCGTCGGCGTATCCACCGGGGGAGCCACGATCTGCAACCATCGGCAAACACAGATCAGACAATCTCGCACCAAACACTGGACTCATTCTTTATGCGGCGTTTGACAACAAACTTGACTCTTTGCCCTGTGGCACTGGTCTTTTGGCGTCGGTGAATGATTGGGTGATAATGAAGATGATGATGAACCTAACAGGGAAAAGGGGACACTCGGTGCCGGCACGTAGCCTACTCTTGTCGAAAAGCACCAAGGGAACCACCGCTTAACGTCCCTTCCGAAGGACGGTACAACTCGAACAGCATGGGATTCCTCCACTAAACGGTGCTTTCAAGAAGTTGATGACAAGGGGAGTGAAGCTGCTGCACTCGCTTCAAGCCCTCCAATCTCTCTCCCGAACAGAACTGGGTCTTGTCATGAATGGTCACCCACCCAACCTTTGGTCCACTGCAATGTTGCTGAACTTCAATGATCTCACGAGAACCGGTGAATCCAACATGCCAAACTGTTCGGTGACGCTGGATGGAAATTAATGGGAAGCCAACCGAGGGAAATGCGTAAACTAACCGGTATGTGGTTGTGAGAGTAGGAATAACGAGTGACGATTAATTATTGGGGATTTTCTCAACTCATCTCTACGCTTGAAGAAGGCACACGCCGAAGCTTCAACAACTCAATTTTCTCTGCGCTGACAATATTCTTCTTGCGATAAGTCGCACCTCCTTTTCTCTCCAAGTCACACACACAGTAGTCCAGCCTTTCGGCACTTTAAACCTAGTTTTGCTTTGTCGTGCACCAAGGCTGAGGCTTACAAACAAAATGTGATTTAACTGGGTAACACTGCTAAGAACGTCTAACAAATAAATTCCCAACGTTTTGTGAACTGTACTGTCGGCTTCATCCAGGGCAAATGGGGATGGAAGCTAGAATAAGGCTGAAGCTGAATGAACCTGAATGAAGCTGAAATGAGGCTTCATCCCTGGATGAACAGTACAGTTCGCGAAACGTTGGGAATTTGTCTGTTAGCAGTGTCACCCAGTTAAATGACAGTGTTTTGAATACTAGTGCTAGGATTAAGAAGAAAACATGAGTCTAAACAAATTGAGGCTGCAGCTGATCCGTTCTCACCAGCGGCTTGACGATGGGTCCCCACGCGGGCCGCGGGTGCGAGAACTCTACGAGCCAGTCGTTGATGGCGTTTCGCAGGGCACGCCGGGGATGGTACATGTTCGGAGTCAGGCTGCTGGGGTCGTCTTCGCCCAATGCTCCGTCCTCCGTTTCAGTCTCCAGCTTGATGTCTGCGCTGACCGCGTCGTCTACAACAAAACCACACCGTAATCTCTTAGCCGACCAGCGCAGCGACAAAACGGTTTACCGGCCACCCGGGAAAGATTTTACAATGAGCTTTAAGACTGGGTGAGGGGCTACTGGGAAAACCCACCCGTTTTTAAGTTTATTTTAATTACAACAGCTAAATTATAAGTAGCAGACACCAAACTTGGGTACCTCCAAGAGAATTTAACTGGCTTTCTAAAAAAGTGTGTTTCAAATTTCTATAGCTATCTGTTTTTTAAATTACCTCATTCAAATAGAAAAAGATGATAATATCCCATTTAGAATCAGGTAATTTAAAAAGATAAAAAAAAAATTCAAAAATTTTTTGTCAGGAAGCCAGTTGAAATCTCTTGGAGCTAACCAAGTTTGGTGACTGCCACGTATGGTTTGGCTGCAGTAATTTTTGATGTATATCCACTGAAATTTAGAACCAGCAGATTTGGTTTCTAAAAAAACTAAAAATTCCTTTAACTTTTGATGCAATTTTCCTGACAAAATGAAGATATATTAATTATTTATCTTACTGAATTGGAAAATGTTTTATTCTATTGTTTGACCTTCAGTTCCCTATGAAAAGGCTGTGCAGATGCATATACGACAGAAAAAGAGGCGCCAAGAATGGCCGGTGCTACTCACTAAGTGCTGGATCCCGCTTTCCGTCAACGTCGCAGCGACTCCACTGGGCGAGCGTGTGTATTGCGATGAAGTTGGCTCCGTACTCGCAGTTGGGGTTGGTGAGAACACCGCGCAGCTTGGGTATGAGCTCCGGCGAGCGGCCAGCGTACGGACCGAGGAACACTCGCTTCTGGTCGTAGTCGTTGGCGTGGAGGTTGTCCCAGATCACTGGCGGCCGGCGCAAAACGTCCGTGATTTCTTCGACAGACTCGACGGAAATCAACTGAGAGATCACTTTGGGACCTAGACAACGGAAAGAAAAACTTGTTGGTTTAGCACCTTCGGAGATCAGCTCACCAATGACAACTAAAAATGGAGCCTTTAAGGAGCTTGGTGTTAGCTATAAATCATCCCTGATCAATGTTATAAAATAATCATTGGGAACCTCAGAAACTAGAAATAGCTAGGTACCTGTTAAGGTACTAGTTTGTAGCATGAAAGCTAATCCACTCCAAACAGAGCCAAAGGTAACCAATTATTTTTTGCCAGTGGCTACTGCTCTACTGACGCTGAACTTCCACCGTATTACCTGTCCACATGATGTCAATCTCAGGGGCCAGCTTGGCACCAAGAGTGTTGAGATACTCGGAGTTTCGAACGTTTGGAACTGCCCTAGCAGCACAGTACTGTGTGGGGCACAGCATAAACTGAGGCTGGCCTAGGTGACGATAGGTTTCATTGCTTACAGACACCTGCCAACATGAATGCCAATTAAAATGGTATGTAAATCTAGGAATAAGCAATTGAAGGACATTATAACCAAGGTATCTAGTAGGGCACAAACCTGTGCATGTGCAAATGACTGGAAGACTTCCTTGTCAGACTCGGACATTTCTGGTTCGATGTCGTCGAATAGCAGTGCAAAGGCAGTGCACCCAAACTGAGATACTTGCTCTAGTTTCCTTTTCAAGATGCCGACTTCTTTAGTGCTGGAGTAGGAGATATCTAGTCCAGGAGAAAGAGCATAGTAAAAGGTGATTCCATTGTCTCGTGCGGCAGCTATTAGCCCAGTCAGATGATCGGCTTCCTCGACGGTGTAAAGTTCTCGCCAGTAAGCACGATGCTTATAGTCATCTTTTGGTGCATATAAGTAGGAGTCCATGCCCCACTTTTTCATCCTGCAAGAAAGGAGGCACTCGTTATCAAAGCTGACTGCTGTGTTCGTTAGACACCAGCTATAGGTCTGTATCTACTTACTTTTGAAATAAGTCCTTGCGCTGTTCTGTAGTCCATGGTCGGCCATAAAAACCTGAAATTAAAATAGTGGTTTAGACAAGAGAAGGTAGGTACCTACCTACCTAAAAAAAAAAAAAATTGGCATTATGAATCAAATGGTCCAACTCTGTTGTAGATGAAGTCACAGCCACACGACCCCTCTCGAATTTCAGAAGCTTGACTTGCATTGTTGCAACATGAGATAGGACAAATAGCTCACCCTCAACGACACCGCAAATGAAATTTCCACTATGGGAGTTTACATTATCGTTTGTTGCTACTTTGTCATCCGCCATTCTAGAGAGTATAAATCGCTAGATAACTATATTTTGAGGTGTAATTTAATCCCCTAGATCGATGCGACCAGCATGAAACGTTAAACGCATGTCACAGATATCTGCATTATGTAAAAATGCATGTAAAACTAAAAATTTAGACTGGAGTAAACCAGTAAAATGAACCAAAACGCAGCGACCGAACGATTTCTCGACCGAGCTGTCAAGTGTCAAGCATCAGATGTTAATTCAAGGCCTTCTAGTACATTGTCGCCAACCCTCCCCCATTGTTACGTACTTCCTGTCGGCTACATCTGATCTATTCGTCATTGAAGTCGCATGCAACTTTGTTTGTACTGTATTAGATGCTGCAGTTTGATTATCAAGAGTTAAATACGTTAATAACATCAAACAGTTCAACCATGAGTGATAAGGAAGAACCTCCTGGTACTATACTTTTTTGTCCATTTTGTTGTGTAATAGCTAAATGCCGACTGAGGCAGTGCATGAATTCTTGAGAAAGTAGGATCGGCTGACATTATGGGCAATGGCACAGCAATGGTAAAGTTGATTATTCAATAGTCTAACTGTTGTCTTTATTTACTATTATTACAGCACAAGAGCCAGCTGCTATTGATACTAAACGTAGTATTCGTAAGAAAGTATGGGATTACATGGAGAAAAATGATTTGTGCAATTACCCTCGGCCCGCATTGGGGAGGATTCCGAATTTCAAGGGAGCTGATGAGGCAGCCCAGAAGCTCTCGCAGCTAGATGTATTTCGGACAGCCAACATTATTAAAGTCAACCCAGACAAGCCGCAAGAAACCTTGAGGTTTTTGGCACTTGAGGTGAAAAATAATATATTAAATGCCAAGTTGTTAATAAAGACGCAACTTTCCAGAAATATGGCTTAACCTGATTAACTTTTAGGCCAAGAAGAAGCTCGTAGTCCCTATTCCTCGATTACGCACGGGGCTCTTCCAGCTTGTGGAGCTTCCGGCTGAAGCTACACCCAAGGATATGAAGATTGCTGCCTCACGTAGAGGAGCTGAGCAGTACGGGTCACCTATCGGTGTTGGCACGGGTGTTAAAGTTGATCTAGTGATTGTGGGAGCTGTTGCTGTTTCACGACAGGGTAAAAAGATTCTCTTTTAAATATCTATTTGTCCTGAAAGTTGATTGTATACCTGCCGAAACTTACATAAAAAAATTAAGAGTGCTTCCACGTACTAAATTTATTGTGAATATTGGTGTAATGTTTTTACATGCCACAATTAATACAGTGAGGGCTGCCATTACTTATAGGTACTTTTGAACTTTTCTAGGACAAAGGATTGGCAAAGGGGAAGGATTTGCTGATCTAGAATACGGGATGCTAGCTGGAATGGGAGCCTTGGCTCCCGACACGATTGTTGTTGCCACAGTACATGACTCTCAAGTATGCATAGATGCCATTATTAACACAGAAATATCAAACTCGACTCTCTGGCCTGTTTTGACACCAATGCTTGTACTTTTCCAGGTGTTTGACACACTCCCTGCTCATCTGTTTGAGCCTTACGATGTGCCCGTAGACATTATTGTGACACCCACAGAAGTGATCTACGTTTCTCCTCGTGCCATTAAGCCCAAAGGAATCGCCTGGCGTTTTCTATCACAACGCAGAGTAACTGCCATAAGTATTCTTCAGACATTCCGTGAAAACCAGATAGCGTAAGTTCTGTTCACAAACTGTTGACAATACACTCCCAAACTGTGTAGGCACCTGCCAGATTAACAAGTGGATTTTTTCTGTCTGGCACCTAAGTCCTGCCAGTATTTTTGTAGCTGTCTCCCATTGGAAAAGTAAGAAAGGGAAGGACTTAAAAAGCCAACTGCTTGTCGTGTATACCTGAAACAAAGTAACAGTTGGCGGATACGACATAGAAAACTAGGCGGTATGAAACAAAAATGGTCGAGGAGCCTTATTAGTCTGGCAGATTGATTGCAGCGCTTGACTTATCTAACCATTTGTCCTCTTGCGACGACCAAATCACAGAAAACAAATGCATTAAGCCTTCTTCATTTTTCCAAGCCAAAGTACCACTATTTGTATTGGTACCTATTAGAGAAAAATAAATAATTGTACTACCTATATTTGGTTTCAATAATTCTAAAGATCACAACACGATTGAAAACTCTTAAAATGAGTGTGTAAGCAATGAGTGTTGTCGAGTCCGATCTTGAACTCTCACCTCTTCCCGGCCTTAATGCGGAATGATACCAGAATAAAAAAATGGTTAAAACCCGAACGTTGGCTTTTGGCACTGCAGGCTGGGTGTGGACTGCACCCTGAAGGAGTTGGACTCGGAGGTGGAGGAACGTCCCCCGCGCGTGAGCAATGGGCGCGGCGCGGGCGATGCCAAGGTGCGTCTGCGCCGCCGTCGCGTTCGCTCCGCCAAGCCCGAAACCGAGGAGAACGGCGATTCCCCGAAGGGCGAGGGTGAAGAAGAGGGCGGACGCTCTGCACGGCCCCCGCGCAGGAGGGTCAACTCGGCACGCAAGGCCAAGGAGGGGTGAGTGCCGTTAGGCTTAAGTGACGCGAATGACGGGGGGCGATGATTTAAAGAGTGAGTGAAGCGGCTCCTTCAACTCTTTGTTTTCTCTTTATTTCGTCTGTTAACACCGTACAGCCGAAACGAAAAGTCCCATCGACTGAATATTTGATTCACCTCTGCAAGGTGCTTACTGAACCAGAAGGGAACTGTTAATTGTGTTGGGGCTTAGTTTTTTGAGGAAATCAATAATCACAAACAGTAAAAGTCCTAGAGAAAGAGAAGAGCAAGAAAAACAGAGACAAGAAGAATAAAGAGAACAATAGACCTATTCCAGCCAAGAAAATAATACTAGATACACCTACTAAGAAAAGCCACTTGGGTTGTGATTGCTCTATCCTGCCCGGGTTAAATGCCAAAGCCAACTTGATACAAATTTGGGTATTTGATTCAAGTTGGCTTTGGCATTTAACCCAGACAGGATAGGGCAATCACAACCCAAAGGCTTTTCTTAGGTACATCTAGTATTCTTTTCTTGGCTGGAGTAGGTCTATTCCTAATAGACAACATTCAAAAAGGCTTAATCCAGAGTCAATAAGGACTTTTTAAAATGTAACCCCATAAGAAAAACATTACACACACGATTTTAATCGTCTCTGGAATGTCTTTTTGAATTGGTATATCAACGACCAGAGCGTGAATCCGTGTAAGTACACCATGTCATCACACAACACCTCTAAAAGCCTCCCCCAATCAACCATTTAGAAGAGTACTGTTTTAAGATCAGCGCAACATACCGCTTGGACCGCAGGCAGGTGAACTGCGCGGGACCGCAGGTGGCGTTGGCGCAAAGCGCGGGCCGTTCGTCAGCGCCATCAATGCAGTCGGCGTCTCCGTCGCAAAGCCAGAAGCGCGTCACGCAGCGCGTGTGGTCGCACTGGAACTGCTCGCTCGTGCACGCCGCACTCTCTGCGAGGAGTCACAATCACGTAATCAGAACATCGCACTGGATGTTGAAATGGCCGGGAGCTTCAAGAAAATTGCGACTTGTAAACAAAAATTAGGTTGAAATGAAATTTGAAATGATTTCTCCTGGTGAGATCTATGACTCATAATTATTAAATCCACTTCCGTACCCTGCTTAGCTCAGTTGGTAGAGCAATTGCCATGTTAGCATGAGGTCGGGGGTTTTTGTCCCCAAGTAGGCAGGTATTTTTGAAGTGATTTTAATATTCTTCACGTTAATACTGGCCGTGTCAATGGCTTAAATTTGTAATCCTTGTCAAAAATTAGGTTGTTTGACAGACAAATAAAATGTGAATCCAGTCTAGACTGTGAGAGATCATATCGCATTACACCCACAAAATAGACTCTCTCGCCATACCTTTCTGTGTTAATTGTCACCTTCGCCCCTAGCGGAAAAGTGTGTTGTCCCAATAAATAGTGTACATGTGTTTTCAAAAAACTGTTTCCGTAACTGGGTAGAACTTCTACCAAGTCCACTGTTAAATTCCCAACGTTTCGCGAACTGTATCGTAAACATAATCTGGGACAATTCTTGAAAAACGTTGGGAATTTATTAGTGGAGTTCTTAGCAGTTCTACCCAGTTTAGTAAACAGTTTTTGTGAAAACTAGTGCTAAAATTAGGAATTAGACATGTGTCTACTGAAACTTATAGTGTCCTATATCCTCAGCCATAAAAAACAAAAACCACAGGAGCTAGGATCAGATCAGATAGATATATCAGATAGAAATAGATCTCTGTCCACCGATGAAGCTATCGACACAGTTAGCGAAACTTTGGGAATTTATTTGTGCAGTTCTTAGCCGTTAAATAAACGGTTTTTGTGAAAACTAGTGCTAAGATTGAGAAGTAGACATCATTGTCTGTTCGTACCGCACGCGCCGCCCTTGTCGGTGCTCTCGTCGCTGCCGTCCTCGCAGTCATCGTCGCCGTCGCACTTGTACCGAGCGTCGATGCAGCGCAGGTTCTTCAGGCACTGGAACTGCGTGCCGGGGCAGCGCGAGGGCGCCTCGTAGTTCTCTTGCGGCATGCAGTCGGTGCCGCTGTGCCCGTCGCGACACGCGCACGTCACTCCGCCGCCCGCCGCCAGGCAGAGGTCGGAACACCCGCCGTTGTCCACCGAACACTTGTTGCTGCCTGCAACCCAAGGGGTGGAATTATGCCGTGAAAGGAAATCGAAGCTTAGGAAAATTACGGAAGTATGCAATAATGAACAGTGAACAGATGCTAGAGTGTACTAAAATTGCGAGCTCTTCTTAAAATGTTTACGGTGTTTAAAAACAACAGCGCTCAAGCGCAAAACCCTGGTGTATGTTACACTTCAGTAGAGCCCCAAGCAACATGTAGAGATTTTACGATATTTCCATGCGTTTTCAGTTGTAAAATGGAGGTAAAATGGAGGTAAAATGGAGGTAAATCATTTCCCAGTTGGCCAAAATGCTAGCTATAATATAAAGTTGAGAATTAGGTTGCAGCAGGAAGCGGGCTGGAATCTTCATAACTGCTTCTCAATTTTATACTAAAGCTAGCTTTTTTGGCCAATTGAGTAAACGAGGTATTCATGGACACTTTTTTAACTCCTTTTCCGATTTACAACTGAAACTGCATGGTAATATCATTCCAAAGGTTCAAGCCTTCGGTGTCGACAACAGTTTGAAAACACCCTAGTGACAGTGGTTAAGGTACGCAATTTAAAAGTATCCTTGGGTGGGGTGGGGCTCTTTTTTCCTACTCTGCGAGAACTTTCCCTGCATCTGTCGTCATTCTCCCATCGGTCACTCCTACCTGTCTGCGTGTTGTTGTCGAAGACGCGTATCTCGAAGAGCGGCTGGTTCTCGACAGCGAGCGTGGTCAGCGTGCCGTTGGCCACGTGCAGCCGCTGAATCAGCCCCTTCTGGAACTCGGTCCAGTAGAGGTGTCCCTCGAAGTAGGCCAGCCCGTACGGATGGTCCAGCTGGGCGCCCTCGATCGAGCGCCGGTTGTTGCCGTCCAGGTCGATGCCCTCGATCTTGTCCAGGTACGCGTCACACCTGCAAGAAGCGTTTCACACTTGGAGCTTCACGAGATCCGAGCCAACGATCGTGTTTAGGGGTGATAAACGATGTCTTTCATGGTATCGCATAAGGATCCATCAAGGATCCATCGTACTTCAACATGTGTCGACGTAATTTCTATGATTTGACGTTACGAGCCGCACGGAAAAACTTCCACAGACCAAGTTTGGTCTACAAATGCTGACCCAACCGTTCAAGATAACCTATCTGATAGTAAGCGAGAGAGTTGTAGATAGCGTGTAGCTGAGGTCTCTCACCAAGCCCTGTTCTTGAATTTTTTTTTCTGTAGTACTTAGTCCGTTCCTCTACATATTTTTATCCAACGACAGCAAAAATCATCATAAATCATCATTTTTGGGAGCATATTTCGGTCATTATTCGTAAAATAAATCATCTGATGCCCGGAATCTATTTGGAAATTAGTTTTTTGCTTAAAGGCTCAAAGCTTTTACTACTCGACTCCTGAAATAAGAATTTACTAGCAGAGGATTCGAATAGGAATCGATTACCCGAGGTCATCCCTGGACTTTAAACGTACCAGTACAGCCGCTTATCCACGTAGTCCAGTGTAAGTCCGTTGGGCCAGCGAAGTCCTTTGTCGACGAACGGCTCTCGATTGGTTCCATCCATCCATGCCTTGTCGATGCGCCCCTGGTGGTTGCCTTCGGAAGCCCAGTCCGACCAGAACATCAGCCTAAGGGTGAAAAGCAAGTTGAAACAGACTTTAGTATCGTTCAAGTGAGCCAAACTGCTGGAATATAATGGTACGTTGTGAGAGGAAATACGAGGGAGTGTGACTTATCTGCGCCATTAGTCAGCACTACCGCCAGATACACCAACCTAACAACCCCAAATCGCTGTCAACATCTTGCCTCTAGAGTCTAGAGAATTCAGTTCAGTTTTTTGGTAACATCTCGGTTTAGAGTTCACAAAACACTTTTGAGCGTGATCTGTGTTATTAATTGTTACATTCTATGTATATTATGAAGAGCTTAGAAGTTTCTGCTGATGCTGCACTGGTTTTGAAAAGCCACCAGAAATTTCTGTTCATGTCAAATTTGTGAGAGCCACCGAGACTGTAAATTTAATCGTCCTTTTCAGTTGACCTAATCCTGGCTAGACTACCATCGCTAGGGAGATAAACAAGGCGCGTGGCACTGACCCCTTCTTCGGATGCAGTACGATGGCGCGCGGGTGCGTGGACGAGTCGAACACGAACTGCTTCCGCTTGGAAACGTCGTCCAGTCGCGCCACGCTGATGGAGCTGAGTCCCTCGTCGGTCCAGTACAGGTTGCGTCCCATCCAGTCCACCGCGATGCCCTCGCAGTTGTTGATGCCGCGGTCGAGCACCGTCTCGCGGTGTCGCCCGTCCATGCTCTGCCTCTCGATCACGTATCTGCCGGCAGCGAGGGGTTGCGTTAGGATGCATCACACTACACACTAGAGTTTACTTTAACTAATTAACTTTGGGTATTTGTTGTGACTGAAATGTACGAGAGTAAGATGATCTAAATGTATGATATTCTGAAAGAAGACCTGAACGGCAGACCGCCTGAATTGGTGTTTAACGACGCACTATATTGACAACCCTGTCAATATAGCCTGGCCCTGTCAACCCTGGCCCTGTCACTGGTATATTCGCTTAGGTCCCAAGGTATTATGTCTTACCGATCGAATGAATCAACTATTCGTTTTTCGTATTTCGTACCTGACAGTTTTTAAAATTCGGATTCCCCTGTTGCGTTCATAACCAAAATGGAAAATTACTGTTCGCTCTACACTATTTCGCAATTAAGCGCTGTAGTTTACCATTACTTTTTGTGTGTCGATTGAAGAAAACAGGCCGTGCAGCTTACCAAATGAAGAAAATTGTAAGCGAAAGCTCTGAGAAAATTTGAGTGTCGGCGTTGCGGCATATGCCTTACAATTTTCTGCTTTTGGTAAGTTGCACCTAATTACTTTTCCAATCCACGCACAAAAAGTATTCCAGCCTTTTGGCTCTCTACATCCATGTAAATTTACAGTTAGAAATCTGCATCAATAAATCAATATACACCCCTGGTTGCATGGTGTCAACGTTTAAATCCCACCTTTGCACGTCGGAGTAGTAAATGTACTGTGTCTTGACGTGATAGTCCAGCGCCGAGGGCCTGGTCAAGTCCAGTACGGGCACCATCACCTCGTCCTCCTGCCGGTTGCCTTTCGGTGTCAGCGAGATGCCTTTGATCATCGCCGGGCGGCCCTTGCCGTAGAGCAGGAACGTCGAACGCTTGGCCGCTGGAAAACGGGACCACGTGAGCGGCAGGGACAGCGAGTGAAGAGAGTAGTGCGGCAGCGAAAGGAATGTAAAACTACATTATATGTCATTTAGGAATCGGTCACTACTGGAAATAAGGACCTGGCTTCTCACTTTCCGGCTATGATGCGGCAATGAGAGATGTCTAGCAATATAGCTAACACCTAAAACCTACCTATATCTAGCTTCCTCAGTTCTAAGGAACTTTTTATAATGGGGAAATAAAAAATCAGAAAATATTTAATTTTGTAGTAGGTAGTTGGTAATTTGTGCAACACAACTTTCAATCAATAGATTTCGCCACGACCACGTGACAAATTAGTCAAAATTTTGAATCCATTATCTATTTTACACAGGAACCAACCTCAAACTCATTAACCGTGTACTTAGTTTAATGATGATGGATACTAATTTCAGCTCAAAAATGTGTGCCTGGTCAGGGACCTGGTTTTGAGTTCCCGGCCAGCCAGACATTTTAGAAGGGAAATTAATATTCATCGTGATCCATTTTACTTTTATTTACAAAATTTAAAGTCACACAGAGTACTGATAGTAACAGCACATTAAAACAAAACTGTTCCTCAGTTGTTTTCATTCCTTTCTAACAAGAACAGAGAGAATGGTAGTAATATTAACAGTACGCTGCTCGTAGCAAACACGAAATCGATGAAAATCTGATCATTTATCAACGTGCAAACAGAAAAACACGCCTTGCTTCGACGCGGTTTCCCTTGCCGAAAGTGGCCGACGGGGCGTGGACTCACCGATGCACCGATTTGAGCGCACCAGCCGAAAGCCGGGCAGGCAGAGACACTGCGCCTGCGCCACGTCCTTCTTCCACTTGGAGATGCAAACGTGCTGGCAGTTTCCGTTGTTGGTCTTGCACGGGTGCGCCACTGGAACAGAGGGACACGACCACGTGATATCCGCCAATAACGGAACAATAACGGAAAACACTCGCTCTCTCCAGCTTATCAACACTCATTACGTTTTCGTGTTTGCGTTGGTGTGATGTTTTATAATTATATTTAACAGTTAAAAAATTTGTTAGACTCACTATCTCGTAATTTTAGCACTTGTTTCCAAAAAATACTGATCAACAATCAGTAGTGCACGGAGAGAACTTTAAGCTAATTTTTATAAATTCAATGAATGTTCCCAGTTTTTTTTGGAGTGTCATGTTAGAATGCCATGATGCATTTGAGTCTATGCAAAAACTGAATTTCAGAGGGTCACAGCCCCTTCAAAGCATTTATAAGGCGATTAAAACAATACTAATTTCTTCAGACAAACGTCTTCATGTCTCATGTGCCAACGCAGCTTTTTTCCCAATATTTAATACTACGTGATTTTAAAATAGATTACTAAATAAAAATTTATGTTTCATTGTTTTGGTGCGTAACCTACAAAGTTTGAGCAAGAAAGCACACAGGGACCCAGGCTAGGTTAGCAAAGCAGATAAGCCCCAGTGTCACTGTGGCCGGAGATGTCTTTTCCGTGCCGAAAAGCGAACGCAAAAATCGAGCCGAAGCGTTCGCTCACCTTCCGGCTGGCGTTGCCGGTGAAAGACGTGAATGGCGAACGGCCTGCTGAAGTTGGCCAGCGTCGCGTGGGCTTCCGGCTTGAACTTGTCCAACCGGATGATGCTCTGGTTGCGCCAGCTGGTCACGAACAGGCTGTTCTCGAACACGGTCACGTCGTACAGGTTCTGAACGGGGATCCCCTTCTTGACGGTCCGCCGGTTGCCGCCGTCGTAGTCCACGCGTTCCACAAAGTCCAGGTACGTGTCGACCTGTCAGGAAAAGAGCAGTTAAAACGGGCAGCTTCAAAAGATTACAGACGATTAGCAAAACGTTGGCAGTTTGTTTGTTAGAAGTTTTTAGCAGTTTAACCCAGTTATTAACAGTTTTTTTATTACAGACGATATTGTGAACTGGATTCATTGATTTTAGTAAGTTGCTTGTGGAAGCAAGAGAAATATGAGAGTTAAAAAAAACCGTTGACATAACTGAGCACTACGAAGTCCAAGAAAAAATTCACAGCGTTTTGCGAACTATTCTGTAAGTATCATCAGGGGCTTCTACCCAGTTGAGCAGTTTTACCCAGTTTAGTGAACAGTCTTTTTGGAAAGTAGTGCAAAGATTAGGCAGAAGACATGTGTCTAAGGGCCGGTTTTACAACTTTTCTTAACCATGAGTTAAAAGATAATCCTCAAAAACAAAATTAATTCTGTGCATGAGA
>QKMV01002112.1:0-14026 GCA_003287335.1 Lednia tumana
CTATATACTTTATACGTTTTCATACCGTTAGAGCTAGAAATTTGACATTGTTACCCATGCCAATGGGGTCACATCCCCGTGCAACCAAAACAGGACCCTCTCTGCGAGTTTTCTTTTGACAAATTGAGATTTTTACCTACAATTCAAGTTGGAAAATGAACATTCAGACCAATTTATGGCCAGTTCAGAAAAGTATGAATGCCCACGGTTTGGGGTGCCGGCGAGGGAATACCATTAAATGTTTAAGACTCATGTCTTCTGACTAATTTCAGCACTAGTTTTCAGCAGTTTAACCCAGTTATTAAGAGTTGTTTTTAAGGGAATACCATATTTTCTGAAATTTCAGATTGGCTTGGCATAGTAATTGTTTCTGACTCATTCTTGTTTTGTAGATTAAATTCAGATAGTTGTCTTTTGAAAGTCTTCTTTTAGGGCAAAAAAGCAACAAAAGAGGAGAAACTTCTTGGCAAAACTGAAACTTGGTCCTTTTGTGTTTGAAGCAAAGCCCATCGGGTGGAAGCATGATCTGGCTCATTAGGGAAAACAAGGTTAATTCAACAAAAATGACGTTGCCGCTCCTAAAAGTCTCTACCCCGCACTATATATATGAGCCAATACCACATTATTTTTTTGCAAATTTTTGCACAAATAAAACTATCAAAATACTATTTTCAGTCAATTGAAATCGGGCAAATAAGTCAAATCTTTGAAATATAATGTATCTTTCGTCTCCAAAGGTTTATATGTCGGAAGTTAATCCCACATAACCCATTTACCTTGAGGTATCAACGTTATAAATGTGATAAGCTTTTAGAAAACAAAAAAATCGAAAATGCTTTGTTTGTTTTGCATTTGCAGTCATAACTTATAAGCCTTTTGTTGCACTAGTTTCTTGTGGAGGCCATGCTAAAAAATAGTGAATTGGTTTTTAAACCCAAAACTGCTCAGTAGTTAGTCCCATGACCTACTAAAATATGTATAGGGTTAATTGCAGTTAATTGCAGTTAATTGCAGTTAATTGCAGTTAATCTACCACCCATGAGATTTTGTAAAATTCATTGTTCCTATAGAGTTTGCACTCGAGAGAATTTTAGACAAAGCGCAAGTTTTTTGGTAAAGCCCATGGAGTGAGAAACAACCATGAGGGGGAATTATTTCCAAATTGAAACATGAACCCCAAATGTAATAGATGAAGCCCAAATTAAAAGACACAGCTTAGAATGACAAACCCAAAGTGCAAGGCAGAGGACAACTTTCGTGGCGTAGCCAAAATAAAGTGATGAAGCCAAAAATTTGTGGCGAAGCCTAAATATACATCTGCCCATTGGGCGGGCACTAGGCTAGTATTAAATAATGTCTAATGTTCTCAAAAAACTGATTTACAAACTGGATAAGTGTTAAGATTAGGAAATAGACACGAGTCAAAAGAGTTGTATTAGGTCTAATACTCCACACTTTTCTTTGAATCCTTCACCTATTGACACTTTTGAATTTTTAACAGTTTTGAAACTTTTACTTGAAATATCAAGAAAAAAAAAAATCTTCGGAGGGGGAGGGGGGACGTAGAGCCATATAGAGCATCACTAATAATTTTTGTCCGCTTTTTTGAAAACTATTTGGGGCAACCCATAACACAACCCATAACCATTAGCACCAACGCTATTGGGAAAAGCAAAAACTAAGGAAATACTGTGTTATTTCAACTGGCATTAGCTTTAGCAGTGATGCTATAAGCAAGAGCAACACTAACCTTGTGGGGTGGTTGACGACTCTTCGCTTGTCTCGGCCAACTCCTGATTCATCTGCTGTCCACTGATGGCACTTCCTCTCCCCGAGTCGACATTTGTCTTATCGTAATCAGAGCTTTGTCCCGAGCCACTTCCAATGCCATTCAGACCGAACTTACTCTTCCGGAAGCCACCGCTTGGTCCCTTCTTTGTTGCGGTCTTCTCATCCTTGCTGCCGTATTCTCCTGCAAGCACTGAGTCACTTTTATTGGCGTATGTATCTTTATATCCGTCTACATGGTCACCACTCGTTGCTGCTTCCTTCGAGTAAACGTTGGCCGTCGCCGCTGCACCATTCATCTTCACGTTTGGTGTCACCTGATGGTGATACGTTAAGCCAGGACCAATCTGTCCGCCAATATGTAGACCCTCGTTTGTACTAATATTTCCCAGCGGAAGCGCTTGATATATATTTGTAGAGATCTGTTGCTTAGGGTAATGGTGTTGGGCATATCCGCCCATTTGGTTTAACACTGCATTGTGTTGGACAAGTTTTGAATTTCCTGGTGCAGTCAAGGCCTGAAAACTTCCATTGTGGCCGGTAAAGTTTTGCTGGGAATATCCAGCCGTAGAGGCATTCTGCTGTGTGTCTGGCTGGTAGCTCATGTCCCTGTCGCCAGTAGGTACAGGATATTGAGCCCTACCTTGCCGCATTACCATGTAAATTCCGCCATTCTGATCAGGGTGGGGTGCCTGCAGTGTATTTGGCTTTGCGTACTGTGACGTATTTGGTTTTCTGTAATTACGATCAGTGTAGAAAGCTTGAGTTTTCAATATTTCACCAGGCTTTGGAGTTGAATTTGAAATCGCATTTCGTTCAGCGTAAACAGCTTGGTTAGTGGCGTGAATCGTATCACCTGGCATCACACGAGAGTCATTAATTTTAGAGTCCATGCTCACTACACATTGTCCGGCTCCAACACTTAGCATGGGCCGAGGATCGGCAACTACCGGGAGCCGTGCGTAAACAGAAGCACTTTCACGGTCCATGGCCACAACCGTTTGTCCACAACTTGAATCCCCAACTCGAACACTTTCATCGTTGCCCAATGTTATTCTGTTTCCTTCTCGCTCCATATTGTTTAGAGCAACTATGTTCGATGTGTCTGCAAGAGAAGAACTGGATTTGTTTAGCGAAGATTCCGTTAAATCTTTGCTTTTGCTGAAGCGGCTGGAAATCATCCCTTTGAGCGTGTGATATGTTCGTGTTGGAAATGCTTTGTTTTTCTCGGAGTCGGGTAGGTCTTTGCTCAGTTTCGTGTCTGTCAGCTCGTGGAGAGCCGATGCGTTCCCCAGGCTTTCCAGCAATGTTTTTTCATCTCGAACCTCCGTCGGAAAATGTCTGCTCATCATTTCTGGACCGCCAGGATTCACTGTTAAAAGGAGACAGTATGAATGAGCTGTTTGCAAAACCATCTGTCAACAGCTTTAAATGGTCATATATATTGGAATGATGTAAGCACAACCATTACGGGACAACATCTTTCCATTTTCAAAAGACCTGACATCACCCTCAAAGTCCAAAAAGAGTTTCTTGAAGGTAAATTGTCAACACACAATTACAATTAATTTAAAATACAAAAGGGAAATTAATTAGAATTAGGAAGAAACTTGCACAATTTAAATATTATTGTGCTTTGTAACATGAAAATCGAATGTTTAATTGCACTACACTGCACCATTGTCTATATTATGCGGTACCTACAATGAGTATCGCTTGAGGTAGGTACCTTCACCTTCACTGCAATCATACTGAAACAGGACTCACTGAGCTTGTTCATCTCGGTGTCTCCGGTTCGTGAGGGGCCATCGTTGTGTATGAGGACGGGAATAGCGAGCTGCGTTTCCCCAGGCAGGAAGCCTCGCGAGGTGTCGTACGTGCGTGAGACGGCGCCGGTGTGGGGCCCGCCCGAGTACGTCATTTGATGGCTTACAACGGACGTGGACATTGAGTAGCCCTGGTGGGGCCGCAGTGCCGTATCGCCTAGCTGGACGCTCTGCGCAGACAAAATGTCAGTGACAAGCAGGGACAGGAGCCTATACGCTTTATCGGTCCCGGCCCCCAATTTTTTGGTTTCAAGGAGTCTCGGTCCAGGTCGTTAATTTGGAGAATGAGTGGTCCTGGCCCCGATTCCAAAATTTTGGGACCAAGGGGTCCCAGTCTTTGATTGTGAGAACTAAGAGTTTGGATCCCTGTCCCAACATTTTGGTTTCAAGAGGTCCCGGTCCGGGCCTGGTCTTTAGAAATAATAGGCTTTCAGGGATTTTGGGTTCTGGTTTTGGTCTGGCATATTTACAAATGACAACATTAATTTTATTAAAATCCAGCTGAAGCAGCTGGTAATAAATACAGCTGAAGCATTAGCAAACATGTATCTTCGGCATGAATTTCTATTAACTTAAAAAAACATTCTTTACAAAATCCAGTCCTGGTTCCAGGCTCAAGTCGCAGAAAATATACGTTCCGGTCTCAGTCCCAGTCTCAAGCCAGAGGAAATACAGGTCCCAGTCTTTAAAAAAATATGGGTTTTTAGGGGTTCTGGGTCCCGGTACCTGTCCCTAGTGACAAGTGAACGGTATGGTACCTATGGGGCATGTGCACAAGATCCATCATACAGCCAGGTAAAAAGGCTAGAACACATTGAGGCTTCATCATCGGGCACGAGATTGGCTTAGTTCACTTTCGAATTTTTTGTTTTGTTTTATTGTTCATGTCGAAATTTAAAAATGTTAAGATTTCAAACTGGCAATAGTTCGAAACCGATATAAATCTCGGCAACACATACTACACCGTTAAGTAAGTCTGGTACTACATGTAAAGAGTGGCGTTGTTCTAACTATTGTATATAATTGCTATGCTAATGGTTAACATTGTCTTACATTGACTGAGTTGTTAGCGTTCGTCCAAGCTACAAGCTTGTTGGGAATGTCAGGGGAAATGGTGGCCATCGTTCTGCTGCGTTCTTTGCGGCGGTATTCTTGAAGAATTGGAATCTTCGTATTCTTGTCAGCGCAGCTCAAGATAACTTCGCGTTCAATCTAAGTCCAACAGAACAAGCAGAAATATTATAGAAATTTACGACAACCTCGGGAAGAATCTTTCAGCTAATGGTCAAATCACCGTCTCTAAACGTTTCCGCCATTAGCGCTACTAGCAGTGGAGGGTCATAAAATCATAGCGCACAGCTACTTTCAGCACGAACCAATGTGTGAACTGAAAAGAGTGCTCCATATTTAATCCTCATAGATTCATTTGCAAGACCATAATTTTCTGAACCTAGCATAATTCATGGTCTAAATCAAAGGATTGTTTTATGGTAAATTCGAATGTTTATAGGTACAAAGCAATTGTATATAGTTAGTATGGAGGCTTGTTGATTGTGAGAAGTTTCCCAGCTTGCAACAGACGACCAATGGGAACTATAACAAGCGAACAAAACAACTGATATCTGTTGTTTCTATTTCTACTGGTTTCCGCCGCCATTCACATGATCCCGTCCCGTCCACGAGACGCGCTGCGGTCCTGTCGAGTGCCGAGTGCTGAAGCCAAGCTGAAGCTTTGAACTTGAAGCGATCAATCGCACGCCAGCCGCATCGGCACACCACAGCACCACTTATCATTAAACTAGTCTACTAGACCATAGACTAGAGCCGACAAGAGACGGTGCACAACAGCATTCCATCGTTTCCCAGCTTCCCAACTTCCCATGCACCATAATCCCTTTGATTTCTTCCCATGCAGCCCTAGCAATTAGCACATATTGGACGAGTGATGAGGAGTTTTTGGCTTTGGTGCAAGAGCAAGGCAAAAGCACGCAAAGTGCCAAAAAGTTTCGTGTACTATCCATCGAACTAGTCACTCGAAACTAGAACGGTCGGGCTACGTAATTTTCTACGTCTCTAATATTTGACAGAGAGTCGAGACGCAGAGCCATTCCAAACAATATTTCGAAACAGATGTCGAAAGCCAACGTTCAAGTTTGAAATTCGACTAGGTTTATCTAACTCACGTAAACAGACGCTACCGAGAATGCACAATGCACATGTTTTTTCTGCTCGGCAAGCAGCGGCAAGGCCAATAACTTTATTATTTTATCAATAATTGTCACGTACCTACCTAGTACCTACCTAGTACCTATACAGTACCTACCTACATACCATACTGGAAAGAATTGCGCTTACTTTTTCAGGCACAATTGTTGAATAATTACGTTCAATACATGATTGCCCATACCTACTCTAAAAGGATTTAAAATCAACTCTACAGATCTAAAAACAAGAGACAATGCAAGATGGAAGACGCGGAAAAAGTGACGTTGCGCAACTAACTCTATAGTAACTACTGTGCAGTACAACTGTACAAACTAACAACCGTAAAACGCGGTGCAATAGTGAATATATTTCGAAAATGTCATCATCAAAGCTTACCGGAAATTTGTTTGAATGTGTGTGAAGAGGTGTTGAGCTACTGGATCCTGGCAAAGCGGTGGTAGTTTCCCCGTACAAAGGGTAAGGTGGCATTCTGTACGGGGGCGGTGAATAGCCACCCCCGACTGGAACTCTTGCCCCCCGCTTGGGAGGTGGCTGAGGTTTCCCGGTCCCGTTACCTTCCACCTCCACACCTAAGAAAACAAACACTGATTCAACTAGAGTTTTCAACGGAAATAATCCCCCGCTACTGCTGAGTGCTGAGATAGATTGTATCATCAATTCCTTTCAGCTAAATAAAAAAACGATATCAAAATCTGAATCCGATTGAAATAAAATGTCCAGTAAGTAAGAAAAACTCCGCCTTTGGTGGCCGACCAAGCAAATGGAAGCAAATACTGATTTTACTTTCAATGCGATGCCATTACCATGACACTAGGGACCGGACGCGGAATCGGAAACAACATCGGAATTGATATTTTTGGTGCGGAACTTGTATCATGTGCTTTCTGGAATCGCAATCGAAATCGGATTTTTTAAATTAACCCATCCGGATTGAGCATGGATTCGGAATTCATTTTTTGTGAAGGATGGCATCGGAAATTGGAATCGGAATCTACAAAAATAAATACTCCACGTACCTATGGGTATCTACGAAGTTTGCTAACTACGGTTGAAACTTGTAAGCGACTTAATTTTGGTGAATATTTTCGTATCGAGTTGTTACCGAATCATTCGAACCATCGAAGTGGAATCGTATATTGCCTAGTGCCTACATGGCGTGACTTCTTCAATTGATGGGAGGTACTTACTGCCTACCACCAAACCTCAAGGCAATTTTATTTTCAAGGACCAAATATTATACGCCTATAGGTAATTTCCTTCTGCTTGATTTTATTTATAGCGTGCTACAAACACTTAAACAGTTCGAAATAATTAGGATAGACTGAAGAAATTCCTCGTCAAAGATCGGATTAAATTTCTTATACTGACAAAGAAGTGAAAGACGATGAGAGACGTTTTTGCCACGCTGACATAGTAGTGTCTCTTGTATTTAAAACAATGGCCTTATAGGGGTAGTGAAATTCATCTGCATATTGCTCCCGCCCACCCACCCGCCCGGGCATCAACACTTCACTCGTATTTTCGAACTATTTCTTTGGTTATTTAAGACGATATTGCTGGTGTTTTTGACGGTCTCCGACAAACGGAAGCGAGGGTCGACACTTCCGGTCTTCTGTGAGAAATAATCATGATGGCACCGAGCGCCAGAGCGTATTTCCTGCCAACTTGACTCTACCATCTCACAAACCACCTGTTACGATCGTCGAATCCACTTTGCCGCAAACTGATTTCACTGTTCTGTGAGTCTACCTATCTAATAAACGAGCGTGTTGATTTGAGTGGCCTACGATTTCGTGGTCATTAACACTGCTCTAAATTTAGCTTGATAACATCGGGGCAGTACTTTCATGTCCGGATAGCTTCTTAAAAAAGAATTCTAGCAGAATCAACGGAAAATGAGAAACATTATAATATCTATTTGAATCAATACATACAAGCAAATTTTCGGAAAAAGTACATCATTTTTCTTGGGGATTTTTTAAAAATCAGTGCCTATTATAAATAAACATATTATGACAAATTATTTAAGCAAAATCACCAGCTTGTCCGATCTGACAAAAGAAAAACTTGTTTCCAATGTACAGTTTGGAAAATGTCATTCCATGGTAGTGGTACACCACTATCTTGGCTTAATCGAATTTCGCTGAAGGTTCTCTCAAAATTGAAATCTGCGGTATGAAGTAAATATCTACCACTAGCCCCAAGATTATAACAGAACGCATAAGCCATGTTTACACTAACGCCATGCGTTTTACAGCGGTTGAAACCTCGATACAGTCGGCTGCGATCAAAACGTAAGAGGTTCCTACTCCTAGGCTGGTCCGGCCAGTCATTTTTGAGATGAAATTATTGTTGTCACTTGTCCACTTTAGCTGCTCGCAGTAAGATGTCATGCGCAAATGACTTTCACGAACGATAAATAATATGTTTAAACTTGAACCGCAATTTAAAGCAAACCATCGTGTTTTAATTTTGATAACATCGCCTACTGTTAGAACCCTAGTGTCTTTGCTCTTCTAGCTGAAAATGCATCAAGAGGGCTGGTATGGATTTTGGCTCTAATAAAGTTATAAGAATTACAGTGTATATAGTGACCAATGCACATTGCAAACAATTACCCTTCAATCATAATTAAAAGTGTAACGTAATGGGAGTAATGACCTTGCACCACAAGCATGAATGTGAGTTTGAGATGTGAAAAAACGTTGACCCTAAATAATCCTGACAGGTTTTGTTCACCGAGAAAATTTTAACAATGTGAACTGAAATAAGGTCAGTTGAGACTTGAGAGTGGACGCAAATCAAGTGGGATAAATAGTAGCAAATACAGATTACCATGCACAAAGATCGATATTAATTATTTGTAGATAACACAAAAGGGAGTATCATTACAATTAGCAACCCTTTTATTCACATCAAATACGTTCGATTGCAACATTTTGCATGCTGGACTGTTGACTCAGATTGGAGAATATTATGCAAAATGCAATCGTCCAGAATATCCATGTGTGGAAAAATCAGATCTCTCGATAAGAACCGGTTTTTTCAAGGGGTCTGAATTATTAAGAATAATAAACGTAACGTCCCATACAGGCTATTTCTTATCAACTTCACACCCTTGCGTTGACCTGAGGGGTCCCAGGCTATCTTACACAACCCTTTGGGGCTAGTATTCGATAAAAGCATTTAAAATATTACAAACGTGCGTTATCACTTGACTAAGTGAATATTCTTAGGGGTCATAATAATACGTTAAGTAGTACCACATAAGTCTTCAAGGTTTGTGTGAGAAACTAGAAAGAGACTCTAGGCTGGGTGGAAATTTTCTAAGAACGAGTCCGGACTTTCGGTAGTTCCAGAAAAATGTGCGTTGGTTTCAGATGTAAAACAAAACGAAAAACACATATTTTCACTGAAACACATAAACAAAACAGCTAAAAACAGTTGTCAGTACTCGGTAAACAATAGTTCTTACTGTTATTAGCGGTTCATTTTCTCGTCGTAACTCGCCAACTGACTGACTGTTTAATAGGATGGTAATGGGTAATGGCTTTATTTACTGACTATTAACCTACAAGCTGCAACGTCGTTTGTTATTACGAGGGCGGGCGTGCGTGCGTACAGCTCTGTCTGCTTCATTGCAGGTGATTTCAACGCTGGTAGAGAACAACACTACCTATCTTGTACTTCTTTTACTTACCTCGTACGTCAAATCTTCTAGAATCCAGTTTCACTTAACACTCGATACACATTCGTTTAAAACTCTTCACTCACTTTAATACACAATACATATAGTTTATTAGATGTATTTACTTAGGTCGCACTTGTCCGTACCGAAAGAGTACCTGTCGAAATCGCACCTTTCCTACTCGGTAACATGCCAGTGCCACTGGCCCGTGCCCGTGCCTTGCGATGCGAACGCTGTGAACCGAACTGAACCGACTACCGACCGAACTCCAAGGCGGAATCTGGCTACGGCGGAAGTTCGGCCTCTCTATCTAGCAGAAAGAATGCCGAGCCAGCCGGCTGCTCGACGAGCGGTCGGTGTCGGTGTCTGTAGAGGCACAGCAGCACTCAGCAGCCCTGCGTGGTGCCCCTGAAGTCTTAGCCTACCGGCATCTCAACTCAGGTTATGTCGGTAACTTCTCAACAAAGATCTGCTCATGCGGGATTCACTCGAACTAAGACGTACGTACACATTTCACATCAACGGTTCACACCTTTTCCTATTATTTTTTTTTGCGGCGCAATCTCACCCTCCATCAAGAATCAAGTTATAAGATACGGACAATGGTTTTATTATACCAATGAACAATTACCAGATTTCGAATAAGTGCCTCACAAAATCTTATCACAATTCGTGGGTACCTATATACGATACACATGAGTGTTCCCATACTAAATGAGCAATTTTTCATTAATAATACCTGTACATTAATTCTAAAAATATCCATATCCTCCATGACTGCCGACTGGAAATAAAAAATGCCCTGTGATAGAAATGTCAATAAGCGTAATCACCAATCCGATACAAATACAATTCAACGAGAAAGCTCCATTAAACAATGTTGTATAAATTGAATTGAAGTCTTGCAGGCTTTTAGGACTTAAATGGGACCATGAAGGACCTTACAGGATGTTCAGCAGCGACCTTTGCACTTAGGAAATTACATCAATCGCCTCGATTGTCGTTTCAATAGTAGTGGTCGAAATTTTGCGTAAGTCGATCGGCTCTTCTGGCGCTGAAATGACGATGGTTGAAGGGAAGTTGTCGGCTTGGGACTCGCTATTTTCAATATTTTCATTTTGTTTACGTTTCTTTGTTGATGTTGATCGTTTTTTAGACGCTTGAGCAGAGCTAGACTTCAAGAAGCGCCGTTTGAAAAGGTCGTACACGGACTTTTTGCAGCAGAAAATTATGAACATGAAAGCTGCCCTCAACAAATTCAAAATGTCTGTCAGGTACCAATAGTATGCTGGCCCTCCAACCGCCCATGATATAATTTCAGTGATCCATGTGACTCCCATCAGAAGAAATAATTTCACGAACAGAATCGTCCTGAAACAAACATATTTACAGTGGAAATGTCAACTTTTCCATGACCATTAATTACAGGGGTGGCAGCCACGGGTAGAAAGAGTAGGAAATGCCTACGCAGAAATGTTTGAAGGGGGTGCCGAAATAATCAACTTGCAAACCGATACGTTATGAAAAGGTACACATTTTTTCAAAATTATTGCAAATGTGCTTAGTACCAAAATATGTAACTAATAATTGAAACATCCAAATCCGACTTAACGTCAACATGCACTTCTGACAGTGACAACATATTTTTTAGTTTAGCCACCCGATTGCATGAAGTCCACATTTAATGGCGTTTCAGTCCCAGCCCTTGCACGTCAGGGTGGCAGGTTTTGGGAATGGTAGGGGTTGATTGGAAAACTCTTATTACACACTTTCGTCTAAGAAAATTAACTATCTACACGATCGTCTAATTTTTCATATGGGGGGTATTCTCCAATTTAAGCTTGCCTCCCCAAAATATCATGTGGATGATCGCCTCTGATTGATTAGCCAATGCTTCCCGATGTATAACATTCTGAAGATCCATGTCTAGCTTATACTCTTAGTACTCAAAACTAGTTTTGAAATCTTACCAGGGTGCTGCGTATACTTCAGCTCATCGGGGCGAGTGAGAAATAGGAAAAGAACAGCATGTTCTCAATTGGGCGACCATGCGGCTAGAATGCCGAGGTGCAAAATCGTGGAACCCCGCGTGACCAGGGCTTCTAGTTGCTATAAGTGCGAAAGATCCTCGTTGCCGAGAATAAGGAAGTTTCTTCAAGTCCCACTCACATTGTGTATACTTTTATTGAATGGAGAATTGTTGCTGGACCACAAAAATGCTGAATTCTTGTTTGTATGAATTTTTTTGGAGCAGAAATGTCATTTTTAAAAGAAAGCATATTTGCCTTTTCAGCGCATGCTGAAAATGACCAGTAACGTCACCAATCACTACTACGCCTTACTTACACTTATTCGTTCAACACATAGGTATTCGTGATTTATTAGCAGCAGTAGCAGCCTATGCAATCTATACTGTGAGAGAGCATCTGCGTTACACCCACAAAATAGGCTCTCTACTCTAGCCATACTTTCCTGTGTGAACTGCCGTCATCGCTCCTGGCGGAAAAGTGTACTCTCCCATTAAATTGAGTGTAGTAATCGTGGATGACGTCACAACACACTACGAACGCCAGCCGGTCGTTTTTGTTCGCCCAAACAACTCTTAATTTTAAGACAGACACAATACCCCCTAAAATGCATCTTACGACGAAAAGAAAAAATGGATACACACAGAACGAAAAATAAAATAAAATTAGACTTTCCTTGGCAAAACGAGAATCTTTTGATACATAGCCACCCAGGTTTGAACCTGATCACCTGGTTTTCCACGATTTCCCACCCAACCACGACCCGGGACTGGCACCCGACAGCAACGACTTAGCACTGAAGCTACCAAAAAAGGGCATCTCGTGAAAATATACCTTTGCTTATTTTTGTTGTAAGCTGCCGATCCAGGCTTGAACAGCACCGTCGTCTGCCTTCTGATGGCGATGATCCGTGCTGCCGTGTAGACGAAGAGGACCACGTTCACGACCAGAAGTAGCGTCATCGGCACGTAAAAGAACACTAGCGAAGCCGTGACACCTGCAGTAATTGTCCAGGCTTCAGAGAGTTACATGGGGTTGATGTTACCGTTAAACAGACATGATGTGATGCCGAAGCCTTGAGGGTGTTACATGGGGTTGATGTTACCGTTAAACAGATATGATGTAATGGCGAAGCCTTGAGGGTGTTACATGTGGTTGATGTTACCATTAAACAGACATGATGTGATGCCGAAGCCAGGCTTGAGAGTGGAGATGCTAGCGGGAGTGAATTCCATGAACGCCGTTGCCAACGAGATGAGGCCGGTGCTTCCCCACGCGTATATCGAGTAGTAGACGAACTTCCGGTCATCTCGAACTCGTCCACTTCCGTGCATTGCTCGAAGAGTACTGAAACAAATTTCATTAATACATTTTAAAAGAATGTTTCACAAGCTAGGTATGAATGCTAATTTAAAAGCGCTAACTTCGGGAAGATAGTATCAATTTTCCTGGGCACATGCGTACCCAGTTTGTGAATCAGTTCTTTTGATAATTAGTGCTAAATTTAGGAAAAAGACATGAGTTTATAACTCATATATCGATCTTGTACTGAATCTTCCACCCCGAAATAATGTATAGCCAACCGGCAACTCTTAATAATTGTCTGACAAAAAGCTGCATGAAACTCATTCAACGATACCTTCAAGTTTCAGCAGCTTGCTATCGACTCCACTCCATTTAGAGATTTTGTCTATGCTCTGTCTTATAAATTCCTGATCTGAGCGTCAAGTGAGACGAGAATATCACTTCACGAAGATCATCATGAAGACGTCTAGTAGTTTTGTTGCATTCTTGTGACATACAATGAAACGGTATCCGAATGGTTGATTGGTTGTTAATTGGAGTTTAAAGACACACTGCATTGATAACTAGCCCAGTGGCACTGGTCTATTGGCGTCAGTGAATGATAGGGTGATAATGATGAAGATGATGAACTGGGAAGTGGGAAACCGGTGCCGCCACGTTATATCGTACTCCTGTGGAAAAGCGCACCAATGTGACTTCCGCAGCACAGAATAATTCGAACAGCAGGATTCCCTCAATTCGTGCTGTCGAGAGGTTGATATCAAGGAGAGTGAAGCTGCCCTACTAGCTTCAATTAGACATTAGACTCCAATCTCTCTCCCGAACAGAACTAGAGGTCTCGGGATGACATTGTTACCCATCCAGTCTATGATCCAGTGCAATGTTGCTTAACTTAGGTGATCTTACGAGAACTGCGGTGTATCCAACATACCAAACTGTTCGGTTAAACGATATCCATGTAGAGCTAGTGGGCACTAGCGAATTAAGCGGCTCCATTCAACTGTTAGCGGGTTCTTTTGGCGCTGCGGAAGCCAGACTGTCCTACCAATCGGACTGCAATATTTTTTTTGGAAAGTGCTTCTGTTCCTCGGTATAAATGTAACATATCCCAAAGTTTTCGCGGGTCCCCCCCCCCCCCCCCCCCCCCCCCCCCCCCCCCCCCCCCC